>OY735272.1:2957798-3150798 GCA_963457715.1 Argyresthia albistria
CGAGCAAGCACAGCCGTACCATCCTTTTCTCGAAGCAATTCAGGCCATATTCGACCCCCCTAAAACTTCGTTGTGGATAAAACAAGAAGCCTGATTTTTCTGTTACTAATTAGGCCTTATATCAACACGATATATTAAATTTTTTATTCAATTTGAACCAGTAGTTTAAGAATTGTAACATGTCAAAGTTTCCTCATTTTGTCACTGACTGACTGACCGATCATCAAAACTCCCAGGCACTTCTAGCAGACATAGAACCTTCAAATTTGGGATATAAATAGTAATTAGTATTCTTATCAAGGGAAAACTTAAACATTTCAAGCTTATTGTATAGTTTTCCAGAAAACCCATCTGCATCAATAACTTTGTAATCTTATATAAAATGTATAGGATTACAAAGTTACATTTGCAGTTTATGAATCATTGAATGCCCCTAGGAAAATATGCCTTTACAAACAAGATTCTATAAACATATTATGTAATACATACATAATATCACGCCTGTTTCCTAGAAGAGGGATACGTACATCCACCAGGGACCACCACTTACCACGGTCCAGGCATACATCCCTCGTTTCCTTTGGTTACCATTATGCTTAAATTATATATTACTAGCTGACCCGGCAAACGCTGTTTTGCCATATAAATAATTATAACACTTAGGGGTATGAAAAATAGATGTTAGCCGATTCTCAGACTACGAAGACAAACACTGTGACACGAGAATTTTATATACAGGGTGTAACAAAAAGGGTTTAACTCCCGAATGTATGTGGTTACTATGGGACCAACTTGATCAGAGCAACAGCAAAAGCTAACATCTAGTGAGTTTATAAAAGCAAGATTAATGTCAAAGCATTCCCAATTTCGTCTTAATCAACAATATTTATTTTTTCTACTTAATGATGCTAACATTCGACAAATTAATTCTGGTATTTTCTATAAAATGAATTGTGTTAACCAAAAACAGAAAATTACAGCTGAACAGTATTTCGAAATGCAACCTGGTGGTACCAAATTTTAAAAAGTAGAACTTTACAAAAAGAAGTGAGATCCCATCAAAAACATCCTGTAAAAAATACCAAGTCTCGCAGCTCTGTGATTCTACCGTAAAAAGTTGTGAGATCCATGTTATACCAAGTCGGTTAACTGATTTAGTCCCTACGTAAGGGGCCTTCTGTCTTAAGTTAATACGTAAGATATTTTCATATCTATATTCAAATCTTTTACTTTTTAAATAAAAATATCGACTTGGCCATCGCATGAAGGCACGATGTATCTTCGAAATCATATCTACATTATATTAGGTTGTTTAGAGTATAATTGCGTTCTACACGATTAAAACTTGGTTCCAAAACTAATATATGTATACCTTTAACAAGCGGCAACAATAGAAAATGGAAGACTAGTGCAACAAAATTACTAATGCTCTAGTTATTTTCAGTCCATTAAATTCCAGTACCTTTCACTTCTTTATGCATTCGGAAGGAATTTGATGAAAAACCAGGTTTCTGGCTCTTAGTTCTGTGTGATAGATAACGTATTTGTATATATTTATTACACGATACATGACAGGACATAAAAACAGAAATAACATGTACCAAGGTCAGCTTATCTCTAAATAGAGATTTCTTCCAGCAGACCCTGGTTGTAAAGGACTAAACAAACTAAGCATGCGATGGCCAAGTCGATATTTTTATTTAAAAAGTAAAAGATTTGAATATAGATATGAAAATATCTTACGTATTAACTTAAGACAGAAGGCCCCTTACGTAGGGACTAAATCAGTTAACCGACTTGGTATAACATGGATCTCACAACTTTTTACGGTAGAATCACAGAGCTGCGAGACTTGGTATTTTTTACAGGATGTTTTTGATGGGATATAACTATCTGCTCACATTTCATAATTTTCCATTTAAAATTTTGCTTTCCGGTGCTATAAAATACTGAGAGTTGTGCACTTTAGACGTACGAAGTGATATGCTTCGCCAAGGCTTCGCCAAAGCATTGGCTCATTTGATTTTGGTTGTGATTCGGAAGATGCATTTAACTCTGAGAGGCTCTTAATAGCTGCTAGTAGTGCTTTACAGGGGTTTTTTGATGATTAGGTTTGGGAAAGGCTTTGTCGGTTTACTACAAATAGCATAATAGCTTTTTGAGTCGTTAACATTGGAAATAACCTCCTGAAGCAGCCAATTTCTACCTAGACGATTCCATTTGTCACGAAGTAACAAATGCTACGCAGGGAATGAACATTTAATGAATGAGCTTAGCACTCCAAAATTTAAAAAGTTGCCCAGCCACAAGATAAAGCCCGAACTTAAATCATCAAATGGAGCCCAAAATAAATTGACCGGTCATAACAATTCTTTTAATCTACCGCCCTGAAGAAGATGAAAGAAAGCCCGCAGCAATAAAGCAAATAAACAATCAACACATCTAGACACTATGAAAACGTTCCTTTACTCAAGCAAATGGGATTGAAATAATGAACTCGGCCAATCCGGCTGGAAACGGATGGGGCAATCAATTCGTGGATGGAAAAATAGGAGAAGCGAAAATAAGTGCTGAGTGAATAATTGAGGACGCTGAATGAGGGAAAGCGTTTTTGGTTCGGCCAGTCAGCGGAGAGGGATAAACCTGGCGTTTGCCTGCAATCTGTTGATGATTTGATAAATTGGGCTTGGGGCCCTTTTCCAATAAACATAGATGTCGATTAGATTTTGAAATGAGGACACACGTTAGGCATCCTATTAATAGTAATAAACTGTATTAGCTATCAACTGTATTAGCCATCAACTGTATTAGCCATCAACTGTATTAGCCATCAACTGTATTAGCCATCAACTGTATTAGCCATCAATTGTATTAGCCATCAACTGTATTAGCCATCAACTGGCCCTCATAATGACGCTTTATCTAAGGATTTCTTTTTAACCGACTTCCCAAAGGAGGAGGTTTACAATTCGTCCGGATGTTTTTTTCTTTTTTAGGGTTCCGTAGCCGAAGGGTGCCAAACGGGACCCTATTACTGAGACTTCGCTGTCTGTCCGTCTGTCCGTCCGTCCGTCCGTCCGTTCGTCCGTCCGTCCGTCCGTCCGTCCGTCGGTCTGTCACCAGGCTGTATCTCATGAACCGTGGTAGCTAGACAGTTGAAATTTTCACAGATGATGTATTTCTGTTGCCGCTATAACAACAAATACTAAAAATCAAAAGAAATTTAATATTAAGGTGGGCTGCCATACAATAAACGTGATTTTTTTGCTGAAATATATTTTCTTCATGATAGCCACACCAAACCACGAAAGTTAGACCCCTGAATTTCAGCCAACCGTAAATTTTCACCTTTGACCCATTCCAACAGATTCACAGAAGTACATTCCGCGGACTCGAACAGAAATGCAGTCGCTAACTCAAAACTTACTCCCCACTTCCATACGCCACTAATCTTCAAGTCAAGCAAGAGTACTGAAAAATAGTGCTTTCAACCCTGTTAGTTCTCACAGAGTTAGTCGAAGAAGTTAAGTCAAGTTAGGATTACTTCGCGATTAGAAGTAGATTGACACAGGCTGTTCTATGTATGCCAGTTTTCAAAGCAAAACAGATAAGCAAATTCCTTGAGTGATAAGCAAACTCGCAGCTTTGCAGCATATAAACGGCTGTATCTTTTTATTGCATTAACGTTTTTCTCAACTTTTATAAGTACATATAAATGAAACTTGTTGTCTCCATACGTTCCTGAGTAAAAGGAATTGGTAGACAGACAACGATGTGATCCTCTAACTAAGGGTTTTCCTTTTAGGATACCGATCACTAAAAAGTCTCATTAGCTTTAGAAAAGGCCAATCTTGTTTTTAATATTCTATACTAAGTAAAAAGTAAATGTAGCCCATTAATGTCCCCACCGGGGGGCACAGGGCTTTATCCGGATACGAGTAAGATTGAGCCATACTCCACCACACTGGCTCAGTGTGGGTTGGAGTAATATTCAATATAGAGTAGTAGTAGAAGTAGTAGTCAATATTCTATACTATTTTACCTACGAATGCTAGCTGGTTTATATTAGCTGTACAACGGAAATAAAAGCTAGACAGCTCAACACCCATTATTTCTTTTCAGGCCACCACACATAGCATTAGCTCATAAACGCTCTCCACTAACTGAACCATTAGTGTGAGTGCGTATTTAACGATGTCACTATACTAAGCGAGACAGATGCCGTAATAGAGATAGTTGTTATAAATAAACCGAGAGGAAAACCACGCTTCCGCTTTTAAACGGTAATTGTTGAGTGATTTCAGTTAAAAGGTTCCAAGAAATGGTTACGGGATTTAAATAAAGCTCGAAGACCACTTTGGTGTTGTGATCGAGCCTGGGCTTCTCAAGCGAGAGGTTCCAGGTTCGAATCCCGGCTAACGTAGGAAGATTAATAATCCCCAGATGGAACTTTTTGGATGTTTACTTCTTTGTGACGTGTCGCTGTTTCTGGTTTTCATGCACGACACAGGTGTTCCTACGTACTTTACGAAAATGTTATGTTGGTAGATAAGATGATCAAAAAGTTAATTCGATGTTTTTTGAACATATTTTTTATGTAACATAAAAAATGCAATTTTCATGTACAAAACAGCTTTCTTTGACTTGAGATATCTATGCGTTTCTGGCATAATACGTGCAAAGAATATTTATCATACAGCTCGTCTTCAAAAGTTGCGAATTCCATAATCGAACTCCGTTTTAAATGGGAAATATTTAATTACAATAATTACAATGGTTATATACAAAGAGAAATATCATTAAACCTACTACTTACAACTAAAAAAAAAATCGCCCAGATCACTGCCGGGTGGGAGGGTGCCCAGAATGCTGGCACCGTTACTTCGCTGTATCGCGATGCTGATGCGTTGAGCGAGGTAGGTGCCAGCTCTGCGGTCCCCTGACGCTTCGACGAGCCGCTTGGAGATATCTTTGAAGGCTCGTCGAGCGTCAGGGCCCCACGGCCCGAGGGTCCCGAAGCCAAACGGCACAAAAATGGTCGTCGCCAAATGCGGCTTATTTGCGCCGTTTGAGACCCTCCTGAATCCTTGCATTCGGTGATCCATTGCATTTTTGCAATATCTGTATTAAGTAGAGTGCCTTCGCAAAAGAGCTGACGCTATGTATCTCCATACATGTATATCACGCAAAATAGAGTTTTGAATATCTGGCTAAATGTGGGTGTCTAGCGCTAAATGCGTGACGCTATGTAAGTAATATGAAATATGTTATCCTACGTGTAGATAGTTCACATAACGTTAGTTTCTGTTTAAGAAAGAAAGAAAGAAACGTTTATTACAAGGATAGTGAACACATTACAGTTAGACAAAAGAAACCAAAAACAGAAGGTAAGACACACACAATATCATCAATAGTTGAAATAATTGAAACAAAAAGTAAACTTTAGAAAAAACCGACTTCCACAAACCCTATTTGATTAGATTGAGTTTAATACTAACTGTAACCCCTTATCCCCCCCCTTGGGGAATTAATTTTGTCAAATCCTATATCAGTGCTATCCCACGCTACTAAGGAACCCCTGTACAAAGTTTCATGGCTCTAGGTCCACCGGTTTAGGCTATGCGTTGCCTGCCCCGCCTGCCCGTCAGCCACGCATTGCATTTGTACCTAGTATGGAGCAGTTCTGGTGGCCATATGTGGTCTTCATCAGTAGTTCCGCATCACAATATTATGCTTACCATGTGCATTTGCACGAGTTATTATGAAAAACACAAAAATCACTATAGGTCTGCCTATAATATTTGAAGAGTTCTCTCGATTTCTCCAGGATCCCATCATCAGATCCTGACCTGGTGTCAATGGGACCACCCTTGAGGTATTACCTATACGCCGAAAAAAGATTTGTTCAAATCGGTTCATAATTGGCGGAGAAATCGCGTAACAAACATAGAAAAAAAAAAAAAAAAAACATACGGGTCGAATTGAGAACCTCCTCCTTTTTTTGAAGTCGGTTGAAAACATGAAATGACGGTCGTGGTTTACATTAGACAGTTCGCACGACACAGTGTCAGTGGGGTTTCAGTTACAGTGTTGCTGCTTTACTTCACTTCTATCTTCTGAATTCAGGGAATTTCGTTCTAAATTCACAGGATCAAAGCCCTTACTGCGAGTTTGCTTTTTAAAGACCAATCGAATAAATAAGTTCGGACTCGAAATCCGTCAGCTTGCGACCGTCGAGGCAAGCAGTTTAGACTCCGGGTCGGTTCAGTCATATGAAATAATTCAGCTCACAGAGTCCACAGCGGGTGTAATATAATAAACGATGAAAAGATTATTAGGATATACATATTATATTATGGGCAATGCCTTTTAGATCTTTGTTTGGCATTTAGAGTATTGTGTTTAGACCTTCTATTGTTGCCGAAAGTATACAAATTATTACTACTGTCCAGCTCTGCACGATTTTATACCAACTAGTTTAGAAAGAGAAGTTAAATAGTAATAATAATAGGCTTGTGGCCAAGGTAATCCAATAAATCTAGAAACAAGTCTTAAGTTGAAGCATTAGGTACAAAACGGCTTGACATTCTCAGAATTGTATATTTCCAGCAGATACATTTTAAAGTCGATTTTGTGCAAAAAAAGACAGCATTTGATAGCACTTTTACATGACGTCATTCTGTTGTTATTTCATAGAACTCAGGAACAAAAGTTCCGTTTTGACAGTTCATAAAAAGTATCTATTTTGACTTGACAGGCCACAAGCCTATTGTAATTTTAGTTTTTTTTTTAATGAGCGTCTGTAACCTGACTACGACATCAATGGACCGTTGAATCAGGGAAGTAAACGATCATACCGACAAACACAGAGATCTAAAATTGGTTTGCACCAAAAAATATAATGAGCAGTATTTAAGCTATAAAACATTTATAAAAAAACCGCAAAGATGACATTGGGGTCATATTTGATAACCAGCTTTCATGGTCTCCACATGTCTGTGAGGTCTTTGCGTCTTTTCACTCCCTCAGGCGACTCCAGAACTTCTTGCCACGGCAAACCAAAATTACACTTGCACAGTACCCAAAATTACCCTTCTCCTGCCGCTGATCGACTATTGCCGATGTTTCATGGGCGAGCGTAGAGATGTAAATAGAAAATAATTGAAACAAAAAGTAAACTTTAGAAAAAACCGACTTCCACAAATCCTATTTGATTAGATTGAGTTTAATACTAACTGTAACCCCTTATCCCCCCCTCCCTTGGGGAATTAATTTTGTCAAATGCTATATCAGTGCTACCCCACGCGACTAAGGAACCCCTGTACAAAGTTTCATGGCTCTAGGTCCACCGGTTTAGGCTATGCGTTGCCTGCCCGTCAGCCACGCATTGTATTTGTACCTAGTATTGAGCAGATCTGGTGGCCATATGTGGTCTTCATCAGCAGCTCCGCATCACAATATTATGCTTACCATGTGCATTTGCACGAGTTATTATGAAAAACACAAAAATCACTATAGGTCTGCCTATAATATTTGAAGAGTTCTCTCGATTTCTCCAGGATCCCATCATCAGATCCTGACCTGGTGTCAATGGGACCACCCTTGAGGTATTACCTATACGCCGAAAAAAGATTTGTTCAAATCGGTTCATAATTGGCGGAGCAATCGCGTAACAAACATAGAAAAAAAAAAACAAAAAAAAAAAACATACGGGTCGAATTGAGAACCTCCTCCTTTTTTTGAAGTCGGTTGAAAAGGATGAATTGTACCTGGGTCAATTTTTGAAATTTCGATTTTCACGTCAGTTCTGTGGCATTTTTTGTTTCTCGTAAAACATGGAAAATTAACAAAGATTATGAAAGACCAAAGCCTTAAAAACTGAACTATCGATGAGGCGTCAAACAGAAGCTAATACTTTGGCTAAAATTTAACATCAAAAATATTTTTGCCACGGAAATGACGGTCATGCCAAATATATGCCACAGAACTGACGAAAGGTCTACTTTCCCATACATTCATATATTATTACGTATTTCTAGCAGTGATTGATCGATCATAAGACCACCATGTCAATTATTTATACTAATGCTGACATATTGATAAAATGAAACAATGAAATAAAATAAATTTTCTTTATAATTGTAGTTCTAGTTATCAACAAAAATTAACTCAAAACAAAACCATTATAACATAATGCATACATCTGATATGAACATGAATATTTTTAAATGAAACTATGTGATTAAATTATTTTTCTTCATAATTGTAGTAATTAACAAAAATCAACTCAAACAAAAATATTATAACATTATCTATTATAGCGTTCATTATAAATCTGATATGAATAAATAATTATCAAAAAATGTAACATACCTACAACACAACACTTATTCAAAAAAATAAACATTAACCCAATTACACAGCTTTGCAGGGTGAGTACGGGTGGTAGAGCGGATCAGACCATTTAGCTGTATATTGTGTAGCTCTTTCCTTCCGCCTGTATACAATACACCTTCGACAGTTTTTAATTAGTAAGGAAGGATATTATTACATATCACATCCAAGCCGGGGTTCGAATCCGGGACTTCTCGAATGGTAGAGAGAGAAACAACATCTGCGGCGCTACGGCTGTGTGTGTGTTTACAATGCGTGAGGGCCAAGGATGAAGATAAATTAAACAAAAATCATCTTTTGATTCTTTTTTACACATCTGTATCATATTTCATAATTATTATATTCAGTGTTTGAATGAGCGCCTGCAAAACTTAAATAGGCAAAAATATAACATAAAGTAAGCCATACATTTTGATATAATTACCTCTGATAAATAATATAACAAAGTGGTGTAAAAATTAAGTGTTGAGTGAGACCCATCTGAGCTTCTGCCACTCCGTTTAGGAAAAGTTTTGTAAGGATTTCGTTTAATAAAACCTTTCAGTCATTTCCGTGGCACGACCGTCAGTTCTGTGGTAAAAATGACCACGGAAATGATGCCACAGAACTGACGGCAAAATAATGTTTTGATCTCATTTATTAAACTACTGTCTGAATTACAAAAAATCATTTTAAAATTAGAGCTCCGTCATTATTGCCACCTAGAAAATGGAATGACATAATGCAAGTCGTATTATAAGTACTCAAAAAATGAGCCACGGAAATAACCCGACCGGCGTACCAAAGTACATCGCGTGAAAAACATACCTCTTTGACTGCCAAAAAGTTTATTCTCCACGTTCACTTCCTGTGCATTCGCACGCACAACTAACCTGTTTTAACATGCGTAAGCGACAGGACGCTAGTTTGTGCCCCTAATGAGATAGAAATACTTATTGGGAGGCATGAGAAGCACGGTTCAGAGTGGGACAAACATGTCGCGACCTCTTGTTTAACAAAATACTATTATACGTAACTGCTTTTATTGTTTGAAGGTGTGCGTGGAGTGATATCCTTTCCGATTAGGTATAAATCGTTTTCATACTGTGTTCCGTCAGAAACTTATCGAAGCTTGTTTGACCCAAAACGCGCGGGAGACAAGCCTCCCAGCGCTCGTAATCGGTGATTTTCAACTTTCGTACGTGGATTTCTCAGGATTTAGGTATGCCTACACATAATGTTTTTAGTTTTAATATCATACTTGGGTGTCTAGAAAAACAATATAAAGTAAATTAGGAGTTTTCTTCAGTGGTTTTGTTCCTATAAGACGTGGACATCCAAAAAAGCCAAAACAAAAATTCACCCACCTATAGCCGTTGATTCTATTTTCAAACATACTATTACAAATCGAGGAGCTGGAGCTAGGGTCTCGAACGACCAAACTCGTGTGTCAAAGCTCGACGTCAGCACGCGCTCGTCCTCGACGGAGAATTAAATTGGGAATTGGATGCACAGAGTGCAAAACAGTCCGACGACACCGAGTGATTCGAGTTGACATGCGACACTGCGAAATACGAGATGTTACTGGAGTAACTTATTCTGCTACTCGCCCGGATGCACAACCGACTAGGTAGTAATGTTTGACGGTCACTTAAATTCATTAAAATGTTGGATTCAATGACTTTCAACTATTTGATGATTCTGCCTATGTCAAGTTTCAGAAACGGGTACATAATTGTTACAGTGGTAGAGATCCTAACTTAAGTGCTATCACTGTTTCTTGGGATGTGAGTTATGTATGTATGACACAGGTAGGAGATTTAAACGGAACTTTATTTCAGTTGCAGCCCGGGCATACTGGCAGCTAAGTTGTGAGCGAGTGGTGTACTTTCGTGACATCTGACTGGCGCAGATCCCGCGGGAGTCACGGGACCAAGACTGCCGGACGAGCTACTGTTGCTACATAAGTAAGTACAGTACGCGGCCATTGTTTTGGCACGTCCGGGTCTCGTCTCGCTCTCTCTCTCGCTCCCGCTACGTACCGTATTCAGATACCGTATATCGTACTGTACCTACCTAACTTGTAGTTATAATATTGTATGCAACAAAACTGTATTCAACACCAGTTGTCAAAAATAAAGCGAATAGTGCGAAAGGTAAATGAAATGGCACCATTTATCAAGCGACTCTCCTTGCCGTCTCGTAAAGTAACACATTCTTGGCCGCTGGCGTCTCGCGATGATTTATGGGCACCCGGGCGCGGAGTTAAATGACAAACTAACTCACACAAGGAAATGTGGCTTTTTGATAAAGATATCACCAAGAGAAGGGCATCCCTTTATAGCTACTTATCCTCTATACTAACTTTGTTTGGTAAAACATAGTTTTATTACCATAGTCGGAAAACTATTCGCGGTGTAGTTTCATTCACTCACAGAAACTACTTCATTCACTAACAGAAACTATTTTCATTCAAATCTGGCCAAAAGTGGGCGCAATGTGTCTTTGAACCCCGTATAAGAAAAGAGGTGACGCCATGTTTATTGTGCTTTAATGATGGAAATGATAATAGATTGTGCAGTTACTTATAGTTATTTATCATTTTACGAATCAGTCGTTTTGAGAATTGTACGTTTTACGAATTGCTCATTTTATAATCGGTCAATATTAGAGTATGTTATCATTTTTAGAATCGGTCATTATTCGACTAAACGATCATACTAAGTTCATATTAAAAATAGAAGAATTGAAAGTTTTGTCAGTGGATATCTGTTAACCAGATAAAAATTCAAAACAAATTATTTCAAAAATACATTGTCCCTTTATACCCAGACCTCATTTATAAATTGAACAAAACAGCCATTTTTAAATTTCAAACACGCAATCCAAATTTAATAAGGCCCAAACCCTGCCGACCGACATGATTTTTCCCCTTCTTAATTTTAAATTTAATCTCTTTATCATCCTCTCTTCGGATCCGATTTATGCTCTATTTCTACCGGATTTCTGAAAGTGCGGAGCAAAAACATTCCACTGCTAATGCAGCGTCAAATGCCCAACTAAGTGCTCCTTAAACTGTGGGGAGTACTTATCTGTACTTAACATATGCTTTAAGTGTTTCCTGTGAGTACTGCCTGTGAACCGCTATTGCGCTTGAGTACTTACTTAATCGTAGTGTGACCAATCTTTGTTTTTAACCGACTTCCCAAAGGAGGAGGTTTACAATTCGTCCGTATGTTTGTTTTTTTTTTTTTTTTTTTTTTTTATGTCTACACCCCGATAGCGCCTAAACGAATGGACCGATTTGGAAAATTATTTTTTTGTTTGAAAGGGTTTACCTTCCCATTGGTCCCATTGACACCAGGTCAGGATCTGATGATGGGATCCTGGAGAAATCGAGGGAACTCTTCAAATATTATAGGCAGACCTATAGTGATTTTTGTGTTTTTCATAATAACTCGTGCAAATGCACATGGTAAGCATAATATTGTGATGCGGAACTGCTGATGAAGACCACATATGGCCACCAGATCTGCTCAATACTAGGTACAAATACAATGCGTGGCTGACGGGCAGGCAACGTATAGCCTAAACCGGTGGTGGACCTAGAGCCGTGAAACTTTGTACAGGGGTTCCTTAGTAGCGTGGGGTAGCACTGATATGGGATTTGACAAAATTAATTCCCCAAGGGGGGGGGGGGGGATAAGGGGTTTCAGTTTGTATTAAACTAGATCTAATCAAATAGGGTTTGTGGAAGTCGGTTTTTTCTAAAGTTTACTTTTTGTTTCAATTATTAGAGATAATTTTTCTTTCAATTTAGACGCTTTAGTAGCTAAAGGTAAAGGTCATCAAGGGCGCTGCGGTTTGTCCATATTTGTTGATAAATAACTTCAATTATGATTTGAAACATGCATTTGAAATTTTCTCAATTCAATATATTTATTGCAATAAACAACATGTTACAAGGTCCTAAATAGGTACAAAATAGTCTCAATGTAATTTTACCCTTAGGGCGGGCGTAGCAATATTTATGATTAAAGATATATTTACATGGGTATATCAATATCATTTAAATTTCTTATGTTCTTATTACGTGGTTTACATACAAATAGCGTCATGCCTTTCTCCATACGGGATAGCAGAGGCACCGTAACATACAAGTATGATTGTCGTTTCTAGGGATAACGTGATAGTTTCCGTTGTCATAACAAGTCTAGCCAAGTAAAAAAATAAAACTTTAATCAAACTAAAAATAACATAACAAGGAGATAGTTTTTCAAGTACATCGTACTATCGCAATATGCATGCAGATATGATAATAAATGTCCGTTATCGCGATAGTGTAGCCGAGTATGTCGGCACTATTATCGTCGTAGCAGAAGAAATATTTTTTAACGCGACAACGGACTAAGAATTATATCGCTATAGTATAGCCTCGGCATTAGGTATACATCAATATCATAACACGACTATCTTCAATTTTCCCAAAGAATATACGTTTACAATGATTGCCTTGCGTTTTCTATAACAGAACAAAACCCAATGTGTAAAAAATCTATTTTCTGAATCATAGTCACAGTAACCAAATCAAACTAGGTGAATACCCCATCTAGGGCCATTAGGGCTTCGCATGGCCGTTCCATTATGCAGGGCTTTTGTCTTTGGGGCGGGTCTAGGGTTTCCGATTTCTCGAGGTTTTTTAGTTCTCGGGTGTCGAGAGTTCTCGAGCCTGATTTCTCGGGTCTTCTCGGGTTGTCGAGAAAAAAGTAAATTTTTGTCTAGATTTTTTATTTAAATAATAAAAAGAGTCTTTAATTTAACTGTGTTTATTTTAAATGATAAAATCAACATAATTTGAAACAAAAAACAAATTCTTAGTAAAAAATCAGCTCAAAACAAATATACTAACTAAAAACAATCATATTTTTTCTTCTCACCATAACAAATCTCACTAATTTTTAATAAAAAACAAAATCTCTGTTAACAATCAGCTTAAAACAAACATTTTTAACTAAAAACAATCATATTTTTTCTCATCATAACTAAAAGTCATCACTAATCTCACTATGTGGGTGATACTTTTGCCTCTGCTGTATGGACACAGACGCTAAAATATCGTC
Organism: Argyresthia albistria; assembly: GCA_963457715.1. Taxonomy (NCBI): domain Eukaryota; kingdom Metazoa; phylum Arthropoda; class Insecta; order Lepidoptera; family Argyresthiidae; genus Argyresthia; species Argyresthia albistria. The sequence continues at coordinate 2,971,292 of OY735272.1, forward strand.
TGTTTCGTATGCTTGTCCACTCGTCAATTGTCACACTTAGCCGGTTTCCTGATGTGCAAATCTGAGAAAGCTCTTTTATCATGTCTTTCTCCTTTTCATCATAAAACTTCAATATTAGGTTCATTACTTCGGATTGGGTCTTTGGGAGTTTATACCCCTTGGCAACAAGTGATTCACGGATAAATTCACTTTTAGTAATGCCTCTTATAGTAAAACCGTCTTGGGCAGAAAGTTTAGCTAAAATATCACCTAACGATTTTCTGGGTTGAACGTCAAATTTCAGTGTCTGCTGTCCGTGCATAGTTTCAAAAGCACTTCTAGATTTTTTTGGTGCCGTCACCCCGGAACTGGACGAGTTGGTAGATCCGTCTTCTGTGTTCATTTGAGCCTTTGAGGATCTTACATCAATTTTGTGTACATGAGCTAAATGCCTCACTAGTCCGCTTGTGTTTGATCCTTTACAGGATATGGTTTTAGGACATTTTAGACATTGCGCATTTGAGGCGTCTTTATTTTTTTTTTAATATTTCCAAACTTTGGAAGTTTCCATTTTGGTCCATCAGTTGTAAAATCTATAACAAACAGTTCAAGGATTAGTAAGTATTTTAGTCCCTACAAAATAACTGACGCAACAGTGGGGAGGCCTATGCCCAGCAGTGGTTGGTGGATGTGGTTAGGTTAGGCTGATGACGGGCGAAGCCGTGGACGGAAAGCTAGTTTTAAATAAATAATAACAAAACTTACCTGTTTGTTCTGCAATTCTATTACTCGTGTGTCACTAAATAAGTACACTATGCTGGCTTTATGATCCGATTTTCGATCCGACCGAAGTAATCCGAACACCGCGGGAGTTGAAACACGAATGAACGAAACACAACTGGGGCCGCGCGGGCGCTTGCGTTTGTCGGCGAAAACAAAAGATACCGACAGACACGAGCCGCGCTGTCAAAAGATGCCGCCGATTGCCGCCGCCACCTCGCATTTACAAAGAAAGCTAAGCGTAAAAATGTTTATTTAAATTTCTCGATGTCTCGACTTTTCTCGAGCTGAATTTCCCGGGAACGAGACCAACCGATTTCCCGGGAATTCCCGGGACGAGAATTCCCGGGAACAAACCCTAGGCGGGTCTAATGTCGGTTATAATCAGATTCGCCGGTTTACTGATATTGTTGGCGGATAACGATAATTTACCGGCATTCCGGATTGGATTGGCGATAGTAATAACCATGTGTGGCTAATAGTGCGTGTGTTAACATGAAAGGCCCACTACTGCGAATGCAACATAAACATACATAGTCGGGCCATAAGTTCTGTCACATGGGTAAAATTTCGAATTTAGAATAGAGGCCACAAAAAAAGTTATGGGAATTCGAAATTTGAATATTTCAAGAAAATAAATATATAGGTTTTCTGGAATATTCTTCATTTTTCAATATGGAGTGGACGCGCAAAGAAGACAGAGTCGCAATAATTGCATTGCATCGTTGCGGCCACGCACCAACAGTGATTTTTAAACTGCTGAAAAATTTGAAACTTCCACTGAGATTCATTTATCGTACTATCAAACGATTCAGGGAAGATTCAAGTTTAAATGATAAACAAAGAAGCGGTCGACCTCGTACTGTTCGGACTCCAGCGGTCATCAAAGCAGTGAAGGCGCGAATCCAACGAAATCCTGTCCGCAAGCAAAAAATGTTGGCTCTGCAGATGGGACTAAGCAGAACCACTGTTAAAAGAGTATTGAATGAAGACCTAGGACTGCGTGCTTACATAAAAAGAACAGCACATCTTCTTAACGCACGGCTGAAGAAAATCAGACTCGAAAGATGCCGGGTTTTGTTAAGACGGTACGCAGGTAAAAAATACCGCGAAATGCTTTTTTCGGACGAAAAAATTTTAAATGTTGAGGAGAGTTACAACAAACAAAATGATAAAGTGTATGCACAGTCTAGTGAAGAAGCGAGCAAACGTGTGCCACGTGTTCAGCGTGGCCATCACCCTTCGGCATTCATGGTTTGGCTTGGGGTCTCCTATTTTGGTCCAACAGAGGTGTTTTTTTGTGAAAAAGGAGTGAAAACCAGTGCCCTCGTATATCAAAACACAGTCCTAACAAACATTGTGGAACCTCTTTCACAAACAATGTTCAAAAATAGGCACTGGGTTTTCCAGCAGGATTCTGCACCGGCCCATAAGGCGAAAAGTACCAGAAACTGGCTCAAGACCCATGGAATAGTCTTTATCAGGCACGAGGATTGGCCCTCCTCCAGTCCAGACTTGAATCCTTTGGATTATAAAATATGGCAGCACTTAGAGAAGAAGGTCTGCGCTAAACCCCATCGCAATTTGGAGTCACTTACAGCATCTCTGATAAAAGCAGTCGCCGATATTGACATGAATGTCGTGCGTACTTGGATTGATGACTGGCCTAGCAGATTGAAGGCTTGTATCGAAGCCAGAGGAGGATATTTTGAATAATTTTAGTGTGGTTTAAATCTGTATTTTGTACCCTTTCATTTGATATATAAATGGTTGTAGTGCGTAACTCATTGTGTCATTTATTTAACTTTCCATATGTGACAAAACTTATGACCAGACTATGTATATAAATGTAAACGCTTCTGGCCCTATACACTGGAATACTGTCTGCCGTGGAATCCAGAAAATGCGACGTCACATCCATGTAAACATACTAGAGCTGGGATTGTTAGGGTTCCGTACCCGAAAGTTGCCAAACGGGATCCTTATAATCAGCCTCCGCTGTTCGTCCGTCTGTCTGTCTGTTCGTTAGTGGGCTCCCTGGCACGAATCGTAATAATCAAATCAATCAAAATTTTCCTAGCTATTTACCTAGCTAGAAAGTAAAATTTTCATAGAACGTGTTTCTGTTCCTGTTTGGGTGTTAACCCCTTCACTCTCAGAAGCACACCGCTCGAACGACCGAACAATAATAATAATAATAATAATTTATTTATTCATAAAATCTTGCAGCACAAAAGTGTATCACAAGAACTTATATTTATACAGAGAGGATACATTATTTTCATACAGCAGACCAACAACCAAGCTAAGCATTAAAAAACAATGGCAAACTATTGTTATATAAGATTTGTCGGCGAACCAGTTACGGGTGTTTAGAATAAAAAAAATGTAAACACCCTTAACACAACACAACTCCTCAACATAACCACAGAAGAGATAATAGTACTCCGACATAACACTATTATGGAGTTATTAATAGTTTTGATTCGCGTTTGTAGTAGTGGACCTAAGAAACGAGGCCTAGCAATTTACGTTTCTTACTGTAGGTACTATGGTATCACTACTAACTATCACTACTTGGTATCGTAAAATCCCTCCACCAACCCGCACTGAGCCAGCGTGATGGAGTCGGGCTCAATCTTACTCGTATTCGGGTAAAGGCCTGTGCCCCTCGCGGTGGGGACATTGATGGGCTACATTTACTTCACTTTTACTGTAGGTATAAAATTTCCAACTGGATTTATAGGTACATAAGTCAATAGCCAACTACAAAAGAAATACCAACTACGGATTTATTATTATTATCGAATCGTTTAGCCGTAGCTCGTAACACGCTGCTACGAGAATCTTTCAAACCAACCAATAAACAACTGCTACGGCGTAGCAACTAGGTATTACGATCGTGTTGGTTGTGTTCTGTCTGAGCAGTTTTTTTGGTTGACTGGGACTTTAAAAGTGTGTGTGCGCAATTGTTTTGGTGATGGTTGAACATAACTGGAAGAAATCTCTTATAAGAGATAAGCTCGCCTTTGTACATATTTTTTCTATGTTAAGCTATTTTGACTGTCATGTGAGTACAATAAAGAAAATTACAAATTACAAACTATTTTCTTATCACTACGCACAACAAGATGTCACATGAATAAATAATTAAATAAATAAAACAAGATAATAAATAAATAAATAATTCAGAAATTGTGGTGAAACACCTGGTGGTTTTACCAACAGTCATTTTACCAACAGTCTTTTTTGCGGAACGGTTGATCAGTCTGTGATCGACAAAGATTTCTAGGATCACACAAACTTTTCATTGACCGTCATTGAGTGAATGCGGCAGAGATACCTCCCTCACTTGGGATTCCGCCGGGATTCCGCATTTAGTCGGCATTCGGTTCATTAGTCGGAACTTCTGAGAGTCCGTGACGGGTGCCAACTCCGCCCGCCCCGCCCCGCCCGCCCCAGCCCCGCATATTAATGTGTATCGCGATTTCTTGGTTCCTGGAGGCCTATTTAGATATGATAGACAGTTGGAAATAGGCACGTCAAATGTGGCAGGAGCGGTTTGGGTAGGACAATTTTGTTTCCTAATTTTTATTCGCTGAGTTTTCAGTCATTCCTTGTAATGGCATATTAGTTGTTTCTATAACAATAAGTAGGCATATGTTTTGTATATTTGCAGTTGAAATACTTTTGAAATGCAAAAAGCTCTAGTGGGTTTCATGTTTGCCTCACGCAGGAGGTGCAGGTTCTAATCCCGGTGCTGACCGTGTATCAATTTGATAAAGTTATCTATATTAAGTACGTTTTCTCAGCTTCATTACTCCATAGCTGCGGCGATGGGCTAGCCCCCTGTCACGCAAAATGTAGTATTGAATCACTGGCTGAAAGTGGGCACAGTGGTGCCTCTGCCACCCCGCATGGGAAAAGGCGCGACGCTATGTTATGTGTTGTTAAATACTTTTGAGTAATTCTGTATCTTGAAAGCCTCGTAATTTCGTAATTTCGTAATTCGTAATTATTTTTCTTTATTGTCCTCTATGACATAATATACAGATAATTTAAATGCTCACTTATTTAGAGCGAATTTTACCATCGAAGTGTAACTTTTTACTCGAGAGCTCTTCTTTTTCATACAATGACCTCATTTTGAACTGCGTCATTGTCATACAAATTATCCCGAGTTATTTTCGCATAACTTTTTGTTGGTAAAATCCAGCCTTAAACTGTTTTAAATTGGCATTTTTAGGCAGATTTTTGACACAAGCTGCCATATAAAGTGACTTTGATAGTGATTGCAGTGATTGCGATGGTTTTTGAAACATTTGAATGAAACGAGTCGTTAGTTTGATTACTGAATCGTTTGTAAATGCCGTAATGACGGGGTGTATAAAGGGTAAAGCTAGGTAAAGGCAATTCTAACTGTAAAAGTTCAAGTTCAAGTTCAAGTTCAAATTTTTTATTGACCATAAAATCATACATATTACTTAGTCAACGTCAATATAATATTAATATTTTTGTATACTACCGCCCGTTCGGAAGTTGTGGGCTTAGGGATGGAGCAAAGAAGGGCAAGAAACCTCCCCCGTACCTCTTTTAAAATATCAGAGCCTTAAAAATACAAAAGTCTAAGGAAATACACCGAGGAGAGACGTACTGACTCAGTCCATCGCCCCTCTTTGGATTTCTGTGCGCTGAGATGGTAAAGACCATGCAGTTTTGTCATCTAAATATTCTTTTACACTGTAATAAGACTTCTTCAATAGGCCGTTTTTGACATAGTTTTTGAACCTCCTTTCTGGTAGGTCCGTTGCTTCATTAGGTATTTTATTATAAAAACTAACACATACTCCCATAAACGAGTGAGCAACCTTACTGAGTCTGAACGCGGGCATAGCAATCTTATTTCTATTTCTAGTGCCAATACTATGATTATGACCTAAAGTCTTAAATAAACCTATGTTTTTTCTGGTATACATGATATTTTCATAAATGTATTGACAGGTAACAGTAAGTATATTGATATTTTTGAATTTGTCCCTTAGTGATTGCCTAGCATCTAGTTGATAGATAGCCCGAATGGCCCTTTTTTGTAAGACAAATATTGTGTTTATATCTGCCGCTCTCCCCCAAAGAAGTATTCCGTAAGACATAATACTATGGAAATAACTAAAGTAAACCAATCTGGCAGTTCCTACATCTGTGATGTGTCTGATTTGCCTGACCGCATAAGCAGCTGAGCTAAGTCTTCGTGAGAGACTAGTTACATGAGGACCCCATTGAAGTTTCGAGTCTATAGTCATTCCAAGGAAAATTGTTTCTTCAACGAGGTCTAGTCTTTCCGTTCCTATGCTTACACTCGTGTCCACCTGCCGCACATTCGGTAAACAGAATTTGATACATTTTGTCTTCTTCGAGTTTAATAAAAGGTTGTTTACATTAAACCAACTTAACACATGAGAGAGCGTACTATTTGCATCGTCTAGAATTTCTTGTTGTCTTTTCACCTTAAAGATAATGGATGTGTCATCAGCAAATAGTACAATCTGAGTCATTTTCTCCACCATATACGGCAGGTCATTCACGTAAACTAAGAAAAGGAACGGACCCAGAATAGAGCCTTGGGGGACACCAATATTCATATGCGTTCCGGTAGACTTATTTCTATTTATATCTACTTTTAGTACTCTGTCTCCAAGATATGATTCCATTAATTTTAAAGCATTGTCTTTAATACCATAGTGTTGCAGTTTGAGCAGAAGGGTTTGATGATCCACACAGTCAAAGGCCTTGGAAAGATCACAGAATACACCAACAGCATCCTGTGATCCCTCCCACGCACTATAGATGTGTTGTACTAGTGCTACTCCGGCGTCAGTTGTTGATCTGCCTTTAGTGAAACCAAATTGTTTTTTGTGGAGTAGCCCTGATGCGTTAAAGTGAGATTGTAGTTGATTTAGTATCACCTTTTCAAACACTTTGCTCAACACTGGCAAAACAGATACAGGTCTGAAGTTCGCAGGGTCTTCCTGGCTACCGGATTTGAAAAGTGGTATTAATCTGCTCATTTTCATGAGGTCAGGAAAAATACCTTCTGCTATACAACTATTGAACATGATTGCCATGTACGGAGCAATCACATCAATTACAGATTTAACTACTTTAACCGACATGCCCCATAGATCTTCAGTCTTTTTAACGTTTAGAAGTTTGAATGTTTTAAATATAGTTAGAGAGTCTATTGGTTTGAAGTTGAAGCCACTCTTGTGTTGGGGAACATTTTCAACCAAGTAATCTAGAGACTTTTCAGAAGAGGATGGTAGTGCTTCTGTTGTTATTATGGGTATAGTACTGAAGAACTTTTCAAATGCGTTAGCAACGTCCTCGTTAGATGAGAGTAATTTACCATTAACTTTTAAATTAAAACTAGATTCACTACACCTGACCTTGCCTGTCTCTTTTTTAATAATGTTCCATATAGTTTTAATTTTGTCACCCGAAACTGTAATTTGATTGTTTAAATATAAGCATTTGGCTTTATGACATTCTTTCCTAAAATTATTAGAACAATTTTTGACAAGGGTGACAAATTCCGGACTGTGGTCATAAGATTTTTGTTCATACAATTCATATAGTTTGGACCTACTCTGTCTTAATTCCTCTGAAGCCCATTCAGAGAATTTTATTTTATTATTATTTCTCACTTCGGTCAGATTAAACACATTTTCGAATTCCGTAGATATAACTTGGAAGAAGTTGGAATATAGTGTGTTCGGATCTTCACAGTAAGGTGTTGAAGGCAGACTTGACACAAGTCTATTTCGAAATTTTTCCATCTTCTTCAAAGTCACTGGTCTACATAAAATTTTAACGGGTTTCTCCGCATTAATTTCCTCAAAAACTACCATCTGACCCGTGTGGTCTGAACTTAATGCGTTAACTATTTGTTTATCGTAGATACTACATTCACAGAAGACGTTATCTATACAGGTAGCGGAGGTAGCCGATATTCGTGTAGGCTCCAGAAAGACATTGCACATATTGAAAGACTTAAATACTGCTAAGGTCCTAGTGCGTATAGAGCGGTTTGCTTGGTCTAATAGATCTACGTTAAAGTCGCCACAAACTATGATGCGTTTGGACTTGTTTCTTGATGCCAGTTGAAGTACTTGTTCCATGACTGTCTCAAAGATTTCAAACTCTCCTTCGCCCCGCCTATACACACTAACAATTATATATTTTTCCATCTCAACACACGAGACTTCAGCATTCATCTCACTAGAGAGACTAACAACATCCTCTCGTTCTTTACACTTAAAACCATCTTTTACTAGTATTAAGGAACCACCTCGAGTTCTAGTCTGTCTATTGAAACAGCTGATTATTTTATAATTTGGTATACTGAACTGCATAGCACACTCTTGCAGCCAGTGTTCTGTCATACATAGTACGTCTATATTACTCTGTTCTAGAAACATTTCTATTTTTATTTTTATTTTATTTATTGCAAAACACAACAGATATAATACATTGCGTTTCTTAATATAAACATCTTATTTTAAAACATGTAGAATATCCTACTGGGTGTTTTGACAGCATCTTTTTATTTGTGGACAGTGTATTTGTATTTAAGTAAAGTAAAAACTAAATTAAAAGAAAAAAAATAAATAACTAAAGGTACTATGCTCAAACCGCTTATTGAGTGTTATTAATTAATTAGGTAAATTAGCCAAAGATTTTCGAACTTTATGTTTGAAGGTTGAAAGTTTCATAAATATGTCCAAGTCGTGTTTATTAGATAAGTTGTTGTAGAGACGACACATATTAGGAAGTGGTTCATGATAAGCTCTTTGCGTTCTATACAATGGTAATTCGAATGTAGTTTTTTTTCTGGTAGACCTCTGAAGAATTGGTGGAATACATATTTTAATTTCTCTCAAAAGAGATGTATGTAAGCTTCCATGCAATATTTTATGTAGGGTGGTTAGGCTGCTAATAGATCTGCGAGTTTCCAGAGAATTCAGTCCGTAGTGTTGAAGACGCGTTTCGTAGCAGCGAAGTTTATATTTTAGGTTATTACGATATGTCATCATTCTAAGGAATCTAGCTTGTATTTTTTCTATGCTATCAATGTGTACTTTGTAAAAGGGAGTCCAGACCACAGAACAGTATTCTAATTTGCTCCGGATAAAGCTGTTAAAGAGTGTTATCAAAGAACGAGGGTTACGGAGGTCTTTACTAATTCTAGAGAGGAAACCTAGCAATTTATTACAGGAGGATTTAAGATGAACATAGTGCGCCCTGAAGTTTAATTCCGTGTCCAGTGTCACGCCCAGGTCTCGTACCGTGCTAACGTTGTTCAGCTGCTGGTTGTCTATTTTATATTGGCAATTATTAAAATTATTATTCGACGTAGAAAATTTCATGACAAAACATTTTTCAACATTGAGCCTCATGCAATTTCTCTCACACCAGGAGGATAAGGAGAGCAGATCATTTTGTATGCCTTGGCAGTCTTCAACAGTTTTTATAGAACTAAATATTTTCAAGTCATCGGCGTATAAGAGGCAATTCGATTTTATGTCTCGTGTAAGGTCATTTATGAATAAGACGAACAGTAAGGGCCCAAGGTGACTTCCTTGGGGCACGCCAGATGTGATTTCGAGTGAGGAAGAGTAAAAGCCCTTTACTGCCACTATTTGAGATCTTTGAGCTAAGTATGAGGTGACCCACCTAAGGAGATTACCGTGAATGCCAAATTGAGTTTTAAGTTTTACTATTAGAGTAGTATGATTAACTTTATCGAATGCCTTTTTAAAATCTGTGTAAATACTGTGGACTGGTAATTTATTGTTGAATGAGTTGTGAATGTAATGAATGTATTCTAATAAGTTCGTTGTTGTAGATTTTGATTTTACGAATCCGTGCTGAACAGAGCTTATTATGGGTTTAGCGTGAGCATATATGTAGTCATACACTAAGGTTTCAAAAAGCTTAGCTAAACACGACAAAATGCTAATTGGCCTGTAGTTACTACAATTGTGGGCCTCACCGGACTTTAGGATCGGCACGATGTAGGCCATTTTCCAAATGTCGGGAAATATGCCAGAATCGAGTGACTTGTTATAGATTATGAATAAGGGAGTCATCAGCTCTTCCGAACACAGCTTCACAAAACGTGCAGGTAACCCATCCGGTCCTGCTCCCTTATTCGCATCCAGAGACTTGAGCTTGGTCAGTATTTCTTTATGAGATAGTTGTATATTGTACAATGCTTCACTGTGGGAGTTATAATCTTCAGGGTTGGGTACATTGTCAGTCCTACTTTCAAAAACTGATCCGAAAAATTTGGAAAACAGCTGACATATCTCGGTAGGTTCAGATGTTGAGTCATTCTCATAGTGCATCTTCTGAGGGATGGTATTTGTATATCGCTTATTTTTAACGAATGACCAAAAGAGCTTAGTATTACCCGACAACAAAGAGTCTTCAACGCTTGCAATAAAATTCTTGTAGCAGGTATTAAGCATCACCTTGACTCGATCTCTCAGTAATGCATAAGTATCATAATCGCGGGGGTTATTATACTTCTTGTATTTCTTATGAAATTTACGTTTTTCAGCCAAGGTGTGCTTTAAACTATCAGTGAACCATATGGGGTAAATGTGAGAGTCGTTTTTCTTGTAGGGTGTGTGTTTAGATATAATTATATTTAAGGTTTCGTAAAACAACTTGACGCATTCATTTGTTCCTAAGTTCGATAACTCCTTATCCCATGGAAAGGCTTTTATTTCGGCTCTACATTTTTCATAGTCACATTTATTAAAATTCAGTATTCTGTTATTTTTATTATGTAAAATTGATCGATTTATGCCGTAAGGAATATCCGCCACGAATGGTGGGTGAAACCTATCTTGCTTGCTTATGGGATCACAGGGGGAAAGCATAATATCGGGTAGATTAGTTAGAAAAAGATCCAAAATATTGCCGTCAGCCTTAGCAAAAGAGCTAAGTTGATTAAGGCTGCCAAGTGAGATTAGATCGAAAAAGAGATCACTTCGTCTATCATGTCTAGTTACAGAGGCTGATAAGTTTCTAGTATCTGGTATAGTTTGCCATGCGACATTCGGCATGTTGAAATCACCTAAGATAATAAATTTCTCATTTGTGTTAATAAGAATGTCATAACACCGCTCAAAAAATGATTCCATCGTTTCGAAAATTATGCTGCCAGGCAAGTAAACGAGACAAATGTGAATGATTGTGGACTTTAAGTATATCGTCAGCCACAAATCTTCGGCATCCGATTCCCAGTTCGACCTGCGCTCCACGCGAATAGAGTTCTTAACCGCAACTAAGACTCCTCCGCCATCGCCTTTGTGACTATGGCTGCTCTCTCTGTCCCGCCTAAATACATTGTAGCGTCTATCAACCACTTCGCTACTATGAACGCCGCTATTAAAGTTAGTCTCGGTAAAACAAATTATGTCGAAATCTTCAGCTAAAATACCTTTAAATACGTCTTGTACCTTCGACCTTATTCTATTAACATTTTGATAATAAATTTTTAACGTATCGAAGAGGAATCCTAAATCTGAATATGTAATTCTAATTAAAAAAACAAATAAGTAGGTAACCTAATAAAGAAAACTTTTTACACTATGAGTTTCAATGACTGTTCGTTTTTCACCATTATTGCTTTGGCATTTTCACATTTTCTCACGAACACTTTCCCGTACTTTACCCAAACGAACGTATAGTTTTTCTCCTTGGCAATCTTTCTCGCTTCAGCCTGCAGCGACTTAGTTTCCGGCGGCAGGTGCTCCACGACGTAGACCGGCGACTTCTCTCCAGCGATGTCGATCGAGTGCGTGTTCAGTTTGTTGGTCTGGTTAGCCTTGTTGTAGCGGTGAACTGCGGACAGCAAGTGATCCCGGTGGCGCGGCGACGGCAGAGTTAGAAGGATGTTGCGCGGTCTAGAAGTAGTTGGGTCCAGCTTTGCCACTCTGCGGCATGACATGATTGACTCGTCGGATATCATCTCACCAGTTGCGACTTCGTATATTTTTTTGACGATGCCAACAACGTTCTCGTTCTTCTTCTCAGGTACTCCTTGAAATTCGATATTATTGCTTCTCGATAATTGCTCAATGGATTGCAGTCTGCCGGAAATTTGGTCAAGTTTCTGAGATAGCGCGGTGTTCTCCTTTTTTAAAGAACATATAACTTGTTTTTGTTCGTGATGATCTTTCTTCAAATCGTCGTATTCGTTGCATAAAAATTTGAGCGACTGATGCAAGCTCGTAAGCTCGTCCTTTAGTGATTTCAGGGAATCCTCGAATACAGAAACAATGCAAGACTTCATCGATGTGAGTTTATTGTCTAATATTGAATCCACGGCTTTCAATGTCAGATCTAGGGTATTAGCATCCAAAGTTGCTCCACCAGTACCACCATGTTTAACTCCACTGTGTTGGTTTGCGCTCATCTTCGATAGGTAAAAAAGTGGCGGGCGGCGGCGTGTATAGTGACGTAGCGTAGCCGTATAGCCGCGCGCGGAAAGAGCTCGTAAAATTCGCACCGGGCGCTCACTCGTTGCGGTGGCTTAGCGGTCCGGCACACGACTCACACGCAGTCGATTCGGGTTCGAAACTCAACACAGCCAATGTCACTTTTTCACTTTTCCGAAATTTCGGAAGCAACAACACACTATGAGCTGAGAGAAAAAGTCTATCTCACTCTAGTCACACCCACTGGGAGGAGCGAAGGCATAAGAGCATCACAAGATGAAGCAGGAATTGAAATTTGCAAATTGAACGAATAGCGAATTTTAACTTGTGAATTTCTAAATAAACTGCACAGTAGTAATACACGTCCACTCACTACGACAGTCAGTAGTCAGTTCTAATTGTTTGCCAGAAAAGCCTTGCATATTTTGGTGCATCAATTTTAAGCCGTGCTTTCCTGTTGTCGGTTGCGGCAGTTTAAATTTGATACAAAAGTATCGTGTGTACATAGTGCCTTGTCAGTGGTGTCATGCATTTTATTAGTACGAGTACTAATCGTTACGGTGTCAACATTACATATTCTTACTTCTGTTATATTGCTTATAACAGATTCTAATATAAAAGAAGCTAATGATTTAGCAATTTCATAAATCATGTCAACATTAGAGTAATAAATGTCAAAGGTGTTATATACATTCGTGTCAAAGTAGCGTATTTTCGTACTTCGTAATGTCATGTTGTACATGTACATATTTAATTTATAGGTGGCTCTTTTTTGCCCTCTATTCATTGTATTCTTATATGGGAATGCACACAGTACCACCTTTGTCACTTCCAAAGAAGAAAGGGCGTCGATGAGATTTATCAATGTCTGTTTGCCTACGCCTGAGCAATTTTCTACATAAATGATTATGGATGTGCTCTTTTCAAAATGTCGAGTAATAATTTTATCAGTTATTATTTTAAATGGGGCATCAGGCATACACTCATTGATGACAGATCCCACACGACAGGTTTGAAGTGCGAGTCCCATACCTAAGCCTAGCCGGTCCGAGAACATAATTGTACTGCGAGACTTTTCCCGCGAGACCTCCGGCGCCGGCGGCATCGCCGTGCACGTCGTCTCCGCTCCGCTCTGCTCCCGGCACTGGCTCTGCTGGGGTGGTGGTGGTGGCGGCGGTGGCGGCGGCGGCGGCGCGTATGTGAGCTCGGTGGCGTCACTCGGGGCGAGGTGCTGCTGTAAGGGGGCAGCCTCGGACTCCGCTGGTGACGTGTCACCGGTGTCAGGTGTGATGATGGAGCGCTCTCCGGTGGTAATCTCGAAGGGAGTGGTGTTAGACTCGACCTCAGATATCGGGCAGTTCTCGTGAAGGCATCGGTGCGGTTGTCGCGTAAGCTCGAGAACTCTTTGTAAATTAGTGTTGCTGTCTGCTATTATTTTATCTAGTTCCATTATTACTTTTGCTTCGGATAGCGAGTATTTAGTAGCCATATTTTGAAGTTCTCTCTCAAGTTGCGATATTTTTAGCTCTAGATCAGTGACTATATTCTGATATTCTTCTGTTCTTTCTTGTAGCAATCTTGTTATTTCTGAATCATTAATTTTCTTATTTTCCGGAGTCTGGCAACTGTTAAGCTTCTGCAGCCGGTTTTGGGTCATGACAATAGCTTTATTTATTTTTCTGTTTTTCTTACTGTATTTTCTAGTTTTTAACAGCGGTGTAGATTTCTTATTAGTATTTGTTAGGTCTATTAATATTGGTTTTGGATGTTGAGAATTCTATTCACTTCTGACATGAAAGCTGATTTTATCGGGTTCTCTCTAAAATTAACAGTATTACGTTGGCGAGATTGGCATCCGTAATAAATATCCAATATTGAGCCAACAAGTACAACTATCATATCATATTATATCATATCATACAACCAATAGGTAATTCAAATTCAAATAGTTTATTGCAGACCTTACGGATCCATACCATATTGCAGTGCACGTTAACAAAATAATAAATATTAAAAATAACCTAAAAATAGGTATTTGGGTTGACAAGCAGGACTATCCAACCCCCAGACGTGTCGGCCCCTTACATCAAGGTTAGAAGCTATGTGAAGGTGTTCCAAATATCTGAGCATTGGCCGAAACAAATACCAAACAGTTAATTAATAAATCAGCGCTCTTTGCCCTACACATAAAACTACATCAACATTTTAGACATAACAAAACCTGTAATTACTATTTCGATTAATGAACTCTTTTGAACTTTGAATTTAAATTAGATCTGAGCAATTTCTTTTGTTTATTTTTTCTTGAAATTAAATAAAATGAAATGATTTTCTGAATAAAGTTCTGAGAAGTTTTGATTATATCAGGCGATGCTTGGAAGAAATGTTGGAAAACAGTCGTAATTAAGTCTCAGAAGGACCAAATGGTTTTACTATAGAAAATATTTGTCTATTGGTGTGTGTGTGCGACTGTATTTTATAGTATGTACGCTGTTACTGGACTAACGTACAATATTCTAATTCTATTCTATCCTGAAACTAGAGTTTCTGTATATCACGAAGTAGAGTAAAAAGAGAATACCTACTGAAATAAATCATTCAGCAAATGTGGTAACAATATAAAAAGTTCACTGAAATATGAGCTTGAGTGCAAAGAGCAGACGGACGACGTTTGTATGCATGCGTTTTTAATGTCCTGCTTGACAACAGAGGCTGGCTGCTGGCCAGGGTCCTGACGGGCGGTAATTCCACCTATAAATATTTATCCTTTGATATGACAGTAAAAATATGTTTTACTCCCGACGTTTTAGGTACTTTTTAAGTTCTGCCGATTCCGCGCAAGACACGCACAAAATACTAACTAAATACTCTGTAATAAAAACCGGCCAAGTGCGAGT
The DNA here is from genome assembly GCA_963457715.1 of Argyresthia albistria. Taxonomy (NCBI): domain Eukaryota; kingdom Metazoa; phylum Arthropoda; class Insecta; order Lepidoptera; family Argyresthiidae; genus Argyresthia; species Argyresthia albistria. The sequence continues at coordinate 2,986,455 of OY735272.1, forward strand.
TGGACTCGCGCACGAAGGGTTCCGTACCATTATCTATAAAAACGGCAAAAAATCATGTTTGTTGTATGGGAGCCCCCTTTAATAATATATTAATTGTTTTTTAGTATTTGTTGTTATAGCGACAACAGAGATATATCATTTGTGAAAATTTCAACTGTCTAGCTACCAAGGTTCATGAGATACAGCCTGGTGACAGACGGACGGACAGACGGACGGACAGACGGAAGGACGGACGGACGGACGGACAGACAGCGAAGTCTCAGTAATAGGGCGGGACCCTATTATTTTAGCACCCTTTGGGTACGGAACCCTAAAGATAGTCTATGTATGAAATTCCTAAGGTCAACGTTTTTGCCATAGATTTCCCCTGCAGCTTGCTTTAGGTACTTTCACAACTTTAGCTTTAGGTCATTTCATAATTTGGGACGGCCGTAAGGGCAAAAACAGCCTTTAGTAAAACACAAATCACTCGGAAACTGATTTTGTGTTCTTGTTATTTATCTATCGTTATAAAAATGGCATAGTCTGTTCCTCAGTTAGGCTTGCTTTTGGCTTTAACCTTTTTAGGGTTCCGTAGAGAAACAAGGAACCCTTATAGTTTCGTCAAGTCTGTCTGTCCGTCCGTCCGTATGTCACAGCAACTTTATTCCAAAACTATTAGGACTACACAGTTGAAACTTGGTACGTAGATGTATTCTATGAACCGCTTTACGATTTTTATACAAAAACTGAAAAAAATAAAAATTTAAGGGGGGCTCTCCATACATGAAACTGAAACCAAAATTTTTTTTTTCATCAAACCTACATGTGTGGTTTGTCCATTGATAGGTCTTCAAAAATGAAGTGGAGGTTCCTAAAATTATTTTTCTTCAAAGTCAATCTTTGAAGCGACAGACCCATCCAAAGTGGAAAAAATTGTGTCCCCGCCCCTCTAACTTTTAAAGTAAGAGATAAATCTATAAAAAATATATGCTGTGTATCTCAATATAAACTTTCGATGAAAATTAGTTTGAACAAAATATAATAAGCAGTTTTTAAGAATAAAACATTTATTAAAAACCACAAAGATAACTTTGTAATTCATACAAACACTATAACAAACAAAGTTATTATTTGCTGGTGAGGAAAGATAGTGAGTGATATTTGGGCTAGGTGTATCAGGTGTATTATGATTATGATGCAGTGCTACTCGGAACCCTTCATGGGCGAGTCCGACTCGCACTTGGCCACTTTTAATATTATTTCATTTCCTCTAAAAATAAGCTGAAGATGAAATTTGGAGTTCTGATTTTGAAGAGCCCTCCTTAAGTTCCTACTTTTTAAGACTATGGCAAATGAGAAGTAGATCTTTCACTCACTCTCTCTCACAATTTAGTAAGAACCCACTTTGCAAGTTAGATACGTTTCTTACTGTACCTAAATTATTGCACCCAAATGTAACAGTGCCGAAGTTATGCAACCAACAATATCTTACTCACGTAGAGTACCTATTGTTCGAGAACATGCTTGTATCGAGAACGGTAATAAACTAGAGATGCCATATGCAGTTCGATTGCTTAGCAAATGGGTTGTGTTGTATAATAAGTCTAGCCTCGACTGCCAATTTATTTATGTAGACGTGAGTTTAGAACTAAATGACTAGCCGTGTCGTTGCAGCTTTGAAAGTTAGCAGGTTAATAATAAATTGGTAGATTGCGACTGGTTTTTCAAGGTTTTTTTTTGACGTCCTTATTTACTGCGATCTGGGACATTTATCCAGTAGTTTTTACTTCAAGGTTTTGAATGAATAATTATTATTTGATGTCGTAATGAAACAACGCGGGGGAACAAGCCAACGCAGCTGGTTCGTGCATCACCCACTTGGCTGAACCGGCCGAGACGCGACGTCGGAAGTTTGAAAGGCGACATAACAAAATAGCAATCAGAATTCAATTGTCATAGAGAATCAAGCTACTGGCTTCTAATATTTTGCTGAATTATGGCCTGTTTAACCCTCTCATATACTAAAGACACCCCCCCATAGGGTGCACGACAGGTGACACCAAGACGTCTGAAAATATATAAAAGCTTAGCTTCCCCTAATTTTAATGTCAACTATTTTTCTTTTGCGGCCAGGAGAACGAGCGGAAGGACACAGGCCGAACAAACTAACAATGAAGAACAATAGATGTTGGAACGATGACGACGAACGATGATCCACCTTTGCCTTGAGGGCGATTAAGAACATCGAGTTTACATTACAAACATATTCATACCTAAGCACGTCTGCGCTTTTTTTCCAGAACTTCTTTACAAAAAAATTAGGGAAAAAGCATTAAACAGTGACTAAGGATCTGCTCATGAAATAAAGAGTAATTTAAAAGAAAGGGAAGTGCAATAAAACTTTGAAAATGAGGTAATGTTCGGTGAAATGGAGGTAAAGGAAACTTTCTCAGCATTTATACGACATGATCTAGTGTTTCAACTAGTTACCTAGTTCCAAGAACACTACCCGGAACTTTGTTAAATTATCCTCGGAATCCTCCAAATATATGCGTAGGATATTGTATAATAATTATGATACATATTAAAGTGAATGAATGAATTAAAATATGAATTCAGTTGATAAAACGTGACGTGATTTCTCATTCGTGGTGGAAGAGGCGCAAAGATGCTGTTGTGTTTACATTTTGTCAGTTTAGTTAAAACATAAACATATATGTATGTTTAATGTTTATGTTTTAACTAAACCGACAAACCCTACATTACTTCTGGCTGCACACTAGGTTACCATGTGTCGTGGGAACCAGAAACAGCGTCGTGACGTACATTACATTACACATCCTCTAGACCTGAACATTTTTCTTCCTCCACATGATAAGAACCCCGGACCTCTTGCATAAGAGGCAGAGCATCGACCCGGAACACCACAGAGGACGTCAGAATTAATTCATCACTCCTTATGATTATTCTTATAAATACACTGCTTAAATCAGGCCCAGGCCTTATTCATCTTTGTTCGGATCCATTCACTTCCGCAATCATTATTTTCACACACACACAAAACAATACTTTCCCATCAACCCACGTTCCGTCAAGTTTGAAACTAATTTGTATGGCATCTCAGCTCTCATTGTGGAGAAGTTTCATTCTTGAGATAATTTATAGCAGATACACAAATAAACGGGGTAACGAACGCCATGCGGGGCTTTGATGAATGAATCATTCTTTCGTGTGGTGGGTTATTGTTAACTTGCAAGAACTGACAAAAAATTTGCCCCCCTGAGTTCAAGCCAGCCAGATATTTTTTTTGTGTCTCACTTGGAACTTTTCTACAAAAGCACCAACTCGAAAGTAAAAGGTAATATTTGTAGCATATCTCACTTAGCGCCCTGTTAAGGAATAAATATTAATACATGCGGAAGAATAACAAACATCATTGTTTGGTTTCATCAATCCCTTTCGCAAATAATAAAAGGCAAAGTTGAACTTTACCTCGATGTGGGTAGGTTGAAAATCACGGGCCGTGGTTTTTGGACGGACGGTTGTGTACTTAACAAAATATTACACCTTTTATTGAACAATCGGCGGAAACGATCATTATCGTAATAGGTAATTATAATCTAAGTATAAATGTAATCGATGGAACCCTATAATTGGCTTTATCTCTTAAGTTTTTGTAGTAACATTTTTGTAAGATAAATGCTGTTGGCTTCCTGAATAAATAAATAAATAAATAAGTAATGATCGAAATTACAAAGTTGATCTTTTGGAAAGTAATTCCCAAGGATCCAAATTACCTCGTTAGACAAGAGGTGAACCGCACGACTGACACCTCATCTCAAATACATCTTCAGCGTCTTCTGCTAAACTTACTTGTTTGGATGTTTGGTCGAACTAAGTGCCTGATAGCTTAACTTTGCACATCTCATTTTTATGCTGTCCGCGGTCCACTGTCCACTGTCCTTGACCAATATAAACTGGCCCTTAGAAGTACGATGTGCTTTTAGTATGTTTATGCGGATGTAGAGATAACTGATGAGGAACCATTGTAGCAGACTGAGGTCACTGTCTCTGTTGTGTTTAAAGGTGGGTTTACATCTACAGACATTCAGCGTGTCAGACGCGTTCCGTGGCAGACAAAAAAATATTCTCCCATAGAGAGTGTATGAACGTATATATATGTATCGTAACGTGGCCGCGCAGACACCGACCGACTCGTGCCGTGCCCGGCCAGCATTCGCCAAGAGAATATTTTGTCTGCGCGGTTCCTGTCGGTACGTGTCTGTGGCTATCTGTCGGGCAGTGTGAATACAGCTGCTGACGACGGTGTCTGAAGATGTGACGACCGACGGCGTCTGTCGGCGTCTGGCACGGCACGTATCTGGCACGCTAGATGTAAATAAACGGCGTCTGTCGGTGTCTGCCACGGAACGTGTCTGACACGCTGAATGTCTGTAGATGTAAAACCACCTTTAATCGGTATCCTCGCGTAAAGACACACACACCGAACCAACTAACAATTGCGAATAATAGATGTGGGAGTGAGAAGATAGGGTAAGTTAATTACATGCTGATTATTTTCAGCGTAACGCAAGGGACTTTTTATAAGTTTGTGATTCACTCACTCTCTCACGCTAGGCTGAAATTATCAGATTTATTGAAATGTTCACTTAACAGCATGTAACTAACTGATCATATCTTGGTATATCGCGCACGAGTGAATCCCACTTGTATGGACATATTTTTTGTAGCGCGCGTCTGTAGATGAAAAGCTAAGATTTTTTGAGGTTACTAAAAATAGTTTGTAATATATGTCTCCTATATCTTCTGGAGCGTTCGAGAAACTCACAAAATAGCCTCGTCGAATCTGTATCAACGATTCATGTTAACATTCACAATACATGACGACGGGAAGGAGCTTGTGGCTTGTGGACTTACTTACTTCCGTCGGCTCTACAATCCTTTGTGGGTCTTGGCCTCCTCCACGATCTGCTTTCATTTCGCTCTATCACGGCCTCCCTTCGCCAAGATGTTTTCTTTCCAATGCTCTTCAGATCCTTCTACAGACAATCCCTCCACCTCTTCCTGAGTCTTCCACGGCGAAATAATTTTGACAGCTCTGGCGTCATCCATTCTCTCCAGTGGCCCGCCCATCTCAGCCTTTGTGACTTGCAGAACTGACCGATGGTTTCGTTGTATTCAACAAACGTTCGCATACGCAACCAATGTACGATGACGGGCCGCCAGACAGTTTCGCAGCGGCTGACCAATCACATCTCTCTTACCTCTTCCCACGCCGCGCCGCCCGTAAACTGGTGAGTTGTGTTTCAAAGGAAAATGTGTCTATGCGCTCTCCACTGGATAAGTGCTCCCTAGTTGGACCGCTCATTGTAGAAATCACGGAAATTTATGAATTTTCAAAAATGGCCTTTTTTTAAATTCGTGCATGAAAGTTGCGCTTTCGAATGCGAATTGGTTTTCGACGGTTTCAAAAATGCTACTCGCTGTCTCGCATGCATAGGTCAACACAGGCCGGCTATAAGTTTAGACTTTATAGTTAGAAGTTTTCTTGAGGCTTGTGGACATACGTAGCTAACTTAGTTCACCTCGTCATCGTTGAAACTTCCCAAGTAGATTAGATACACGACACCTGACTTTAATGAAACTTTCCCTTGAGCGTGTGACGTCACATCTTCCCTTCCCGCACAAGTCCGCACAACCTATAAATTGTGCTTAGCATCGCATAAATTACAGTACGCACAGAAAGTTCTCATCTTTGAGGAACAACTTCACTTTGTTGAGAGTTCAGTCATTTTCGGCGCAAACTTTTTGAGGACACGCCATTATTACGTCTCAAGGCGCACTTTTCTAAAGGTACGGCAATGGTTTATGATTATGAAATGGGGGAATTGGTCGCTAAGTCTTGATTTTTCATGAGTTTTATTTTGGCTCTCGTGATATAAACTCTCATTACCTACTCAAGTGACACGCGGTTACAACACTGCCTCTGTATCTACCTTTGGCATACGGCGGCGGTGACACTATTGTTTTTTTTCTACGTGCCTTTTGTTTTCCAAAACAGAGTACTTTACTATCAATTATTTCAGACCAAAACGCTAACGGCCGTTTGCAATAACCTATCTATCCATAATCGGCGGATAGATAGGGTCAATTTTGACATAACTTCCATAGCGCAGTTGTCAAATCCATAGATAATCAGAAAGGAAGATGCAAACTCTATGGTCAAATCTAACTCAAGTAAGGTGAAAATCACGGATAGATAGGTTATTGAAAATGGACGTGAGCGGGTCTCTCATGAGACGAATAAACAGTCGAATATCTTTTTTGGACACTTTATGTACGTGTGAAATGTCAAAAGCCTAGGTAGATACCTATTTTAAAGTAAAATAATATTGATGCTATTGCAGTAAATCTTTCATTACATTTAAACTCAAAATGTAAGCTAGTCCGTGCCTACAGCACGTTTGAACATCTGCACCTCTGCACGTGATTGCGCCAGGGCTGAACGTTCACTGAAGATTGAAAAGATCTGAGAGTATTACAGAGTTCTTGCCCGAATAGAAAGACTAGCGGATATATTACAATCTTTGAGCGAACGTATCTGAGACACAGAATATCCTAACAGCCGGTCATAGACTTTTAATTTCAGGCGTTTTCATTTATGTACTTGAAGGATTGCGTCTGTTTATCTTGACTGTAACCATTTACTTTCATTCATATGAGTAAACGTCTAAAATGAAGCATTTACTTCGAAGATTCAAAGATTACTATACGAAAAAGTACGATACATCCTATCATACAACATAATAATATATGTAATATTATACTACTACTTGATTTATTATTCGGGCCATTGAACTCGTAATACGTACAAAGGTACAAGATGAGCGTATCTTCCAGCAAAGCAAACGGAAAAGGGGAAAAAGAGAGAATGTTGTACCTACCCTTTCATTATATAATTTTTCCTTTCACGCCTGGTTTGCTGGAAGAGATCTCTTTTTAGAGATAAGCTCGCCTTTGTACATGTGTTTTCTTTTAATGTAACTGTTTAAATTATTGTGTGCAATAAAGAATTGTGAACTGTGAATAATGTAACCAACAACGGTTACGCCAAAAAGCCAACCAATGTCAGACCGTTAGCATACGGTAATACACCATTAAAAAGGTCGTTGGCTATCGATTTGTCCGTTATCTAATGGGATTTGTTTGAGAAATTCAGAAACAGAACGGTAATGGCATACTCCCAGCGTCGAGCTTCCGAGTTTCTGACTAATGGAGGGCATTCAATCTCAGCACCTTTGAGAGTCAACGAATTGATTGCCATTTTCGACCTTTGTTCGATTGATTGGCCGATACCGACTTTTGTTCGGTCCACGAGGCAAGATTCGGGTTTGAGTTTTGGGATAGAGTACACGCGTAGCTGTGAAATTAATATATTTTTTTTTTTAAATATAAGACGTTAGTTTTTAGTAACGTGCCAATTTCTCGGATGTAATCCATGAAACTTAACTATGAAACGTTAAAATATAAACATGAAAATAATGCAGCGTAACAACAAGAACATGTATTAGATTATTTATTTATGTCGCATATTGGACAAAAAAATCTGACGCACTTCAATAAGTAGAAAGCCTTACGTATCATCCCCTTTGGCCTCTGAAAATATATTAAAGGTTTACCTATACTGAGGTATAATATTATAGTATCTGTGCCTATACCTAACACCAGTTTCATATCTTTAGTGTACCTTATAACCTTAAATTATACGGACCGATCGCACTTATCTCTTTGTTGGATGAAAAGTGAAATTTCGTTGCTTCCTGTGGTGGCTGTTTTTGTTTCGAGCGCTTGAGCTCATATGCGATGCGATGTGAGAATATTCTATGAGAGAGGAAGGGATGTGAATGTGTCTTGTAGGTAAAATACGGTACAATGTCGAACTGAAAGGGTAGAGTGCTTATGAACCTCTCATATGACACGATATGATTACTTTTGTTAGAGGTCCTTTGTACAAATAATGTATGTATAGTAAGAATAAGCTGCCAAGTGCGAGTTGGACTCGCGTTGAGAGGGTTTCGTACAACAATAATAGGACTAACACCAACAAAAAACACCCTAAAATTCAGTTTTTCATACAAACTTTGCATCCTAGATTAAGGGGGTTAGGGGGTTAATGTTGTAGATTTCGGAGCTTTTATGGCATATGGGTGCAAACATGTGCTTGCATACCAAATTTCAGATTTTTAGGACTTCGGTAAGTAAGTACCCTAGAGGTTTTGATGACATGCGAATCGCTCATATTATTGAGCATAACTTTTTCAAAATAAGTCTTAAAAATATTACACTATGCGCTTTCATTTGAGATGTCATAGGGCATTTTTTTTTTTTTTTCATTTTGCCCCCCAAAAGTGTCCCTCATATTCCATATTTAAATATTTACATTGCGCCTCTGTCTGCAAGTCACAGATATTGATATGTGTACCAATTTTCAACTTCATCGGTCCAATATGTTCTGAGTAAATTGCCTGTGACAGACGGACGGACGGACGGCCAGATGCACGAGTGATCCTTAAGGGTTTCTCCTTCTGACATACGAAACCCTAAAAACATACAAACGAAGTGATTCTCAGACCTCCCTTGCCAATACTGACACAGCTTTGTTGATTACATCTGCTTGAGTTTTCCTTTTACCTGTAACATGCCCCTTGACTCAACTTCGCAACATCGAATATTCAAAGAGTGTCTGGTTTTCCATTACGGCACGGCAAAGGCATCAGTTTTCAAACAGCGCGAGTTTTTATTTCCCCGCGAAGACATTCTGTTGTTGTTGCTCGAAATACGGCCGTTTGGTCGGTTAAGGGCGTGGACAGACGATGACGCGCCCGCCCCGCGCCCGCTGCAACCGTTTCAGCTAGAGTCAGCATCGCCAGATACTCTGTAATTACCGTAGATCTACTGTAATTTCACAAGATCTACTGTACACTGTATTACAACTTAATTTAAATTTAATTTGTAAAAAGAAAATATAAATAACAAACGCAAACGGCTACTAGCGCCACCTCTCTCTCATCACATCATCACACAGCCTTGTTACAATAATTAGAACAAGAATGAAAATCAACAAAAAAAAACTATATTAAATAATACGTCTCCTTTGTGTGTAGGTATGCTACTGGTAGTGTTCATACTAAAAATCAGGACTAGCGAATCAGCAGAACCGTACTATAAGTATTCGGATACCTTCCTACGCAATCAGGTAACACTAGTCGAATCGAAGGGGCACTGCGCGGGCGCGGGGCGGGTGCGATGAAAACCGTCCGATGTAATAAGAGACTTATTAATGAGCATTATGACACAAATCGGTGCAAGGCGGTGAGAGCGTGGCTTAGCGGGCGCGGACCGGGCACGGGCGGGCGCGTCATCGTCTGTCCACGCCCTAATTATATTCTCCATTTTTGCGTGACACGGTGCTTAGCATGCAGCTATGTAGACATGAAGGTTTCATCACTGTTTTCCGTTAGAGCGGCTGTAAAATGCACCTATTTGAGCTAAACTGGTTCACTCTCAGAGGCACAACGGTCGAAAAAACGAACAATAGAGAACAATAGGTAGAAAAGATGTGTCGACGAGAGGGTTAGGATACATTACTGTTCTATGTTTTCCGTTGTAAACACAATACTTTGTATGGCTCTGGGCTATGCGCTAGTAAATACTGGCATGCAATTGCATAGTGTCTTACTCTGGAGTATTATTCAATATTATGTATTGTACTGTACATTGGTACATGGTAACCGAGATTCGAACCTGCATCTGCTGCGTGAACGGAATTGACAAAACAGTTCTGAAGTCTGAACTAGACTCTTGAAGCCAGAGAATAACCCGTACAGATATTCCCATATAAGAAACTAATACAAGTAAGAAAATTGTGACACCTACACCAGATTAAAAGTAAAAACACAGTTCAGAGTTGAAGTCGCTGAAGAATAACGCTAAATTGAATAGAACAGCCCAGATGGGGATTTAGCTCAGATACGGACAACCGGTACAAAGCATCATTTCCACGAGGTTCTTTGAATCGAATGGGGAAAATAAAAAGGTATTCTATTCCGGACTTAGAGTGCCTCGGACAACAACGAGTAGGATTCCGTCCGGACATCAATTCCGTCGGACCGGCGGGACGGGGCCTTACCACAGAGCTTTGAAACGGAAACTGTGGGATAGAAAAGAACCTAAATAAACAGATAACACCGGCTTTTCAACAATCTCAAGCAGATTTTCCGACTGATGATCTTTTTTCTTTGTGAAAGGGTTTTTCTCAGATAATCCTTACCTTTATTACAAAAGGAGGAGGTTTACAATAGGCTTGTGGCCTGACAAGTCAAAATAGATACTTTTTATGAACTGTCAAAACGGAACTTTTGTTCCTGAGTTCTATGAAATAACAACAGAATGACGTCATGTAAAAGTGCCATCAAATGCTGTCTTTTTTTGCACAAAATTGACTTTATAAAATATATCTGCTGGAAATATACAATTCTGAGATTTTCAAGCCATTTTGTACATAATGCTTCAACTTCAACATAAGACTTTTTCCTAGATTTATTGGATTACCTTGGCCACAAGCCATCAGGATATTTTTTTTAATGTATGTACAATCTCAGATCAATGAAACTCTTATGTACACCGATGGCGACTAGACGGGGCGGACCAATTTGGAACATTATTTTTTGTTTATTTTATACCTTCCAATTGGTCCCATTGACACCAGGTCAGGATCTGATGATGGGGATCCTGGAGAAATCGAGGGAACTCTTCAAATATTCAGACCTATAGTGATTTTTGTGTTTTTCATAATACTCGTGCATTCACTCATGGTAAGCATAATATTGTGATGCGGAACTGATGATGAAGACCACACATGGCCACCAGAACTGCTCAATACTAGGTAGAAAAAAAAAAAAAACTCAAAAAGCACTTGACATTGGTTTCTAATCAAATAGGATTTGTGGAAGTCGGTTTTTTTTAGTTTTACTTTTTGTTTCAAATAGTTTGCCGATGCAAGAATTATTTTTTAGAGGTAAGGTTACCTCATATTGTCTTTCTAATACCGTGTACTGTGCCGTCCAGTTGTAAATACGTACAAATAAGTATCATATCATCTGTTTTATGAACTAAAAATAAAACATTGTTCTAAATCCTTGATAATGCCTAGCCTCTGGGCTTCGCAATCGGATTTTCATGACATTAGTCGGGCTGCCTGCCACAGTTATAACTCGGCAACAGTTGTGACAACTTGATATTCGCGCGCAACCCAATGTGAATGCGATTACGTCGTATACGAAACATATTACAAGCGAAAATCGAGATTGGGATTGCAAATGACGACATTTGTATCATTAGTGGTTAGGGCTTGGTTGTTTAGGTATTATGTGTGTGACGCCGGTGTTTCTGGTTCCCACGACTCGGGATGTTATACTGAAAAGTTATGTTGTATTATTTTTGACTTTTCGCAACTCATCACTTCGTTCAGAGACAAAGATATTTGGTGCGGTCGATATCAAAGTCAAAGTCAAAGTCAATTTTTTTATTGACCATAAAATCATACAGATTGCTTGTCAACATACTAAGTACACGTTATCTACATAGTACACGTATGTCGTATACCATATGTATATTTTGTCACTAGGCCAACGGGTTGCAAAGTGGGGTCCCTTGGGTACGGTCGTTTAGCCAGTTTTGCAATAGTTTAGTTGGATTTATGTTTAATAGTTTCTCCCTTCAGCAGACCGTTTCTCTAATTGATATGTGGAATAGGGGCTCTTACATATGGATACTGATAATGATAACTTTTACACAATTGTATTTGTATAGGTATATGAAAAGTGTAAGTTGTTAACATTGTTATTTCGTCAATAAACGGGAACAAAATGTTACATATTGTGTACAATATTGAAAAAACTTACGATTCGAGTAAATGACCTCCTTGTCCTTGTACATGCTACGGAAGGATGAGAATATCACAAGATCTCTCGATACTCTTAAAATTACAAGAACATAGGTAAAGAGCTCCGTGGTCTAGTCGGATTCAGAGCTCCGTGGTCTGGTCGGATTCAGAGCTCCGTGGTCTGGTCGGATTCAGAGCTCCGTGGTCTAGACCCACTTTAGGCCTGTTGTTCGATATTCCATTTTGCGTGACAGAGGTCTACCCCATTGCCGCAGTTATGGAGTAATAAAGGTTTCCCCACGATATGTTTCCATCACCGTTAGAGCGTCCGTCCGTATAACGTACCTACTAAGATAAGTGATTTATTTCAAACCCATTTCACGCTTGCCTCTCACGCAGGAGATACAGGTTAGAATTCCGGTGTTGACCATGGACCAATGAGATTTTTGCTTTTTGAATTTGAGTTTACGTTGTATTCAAATGAGACGGAGCTAGCCCATCGCCGCAGCTAAATAATACCTATCGCATTAACTAGAAAGCTAACACAATGCGGTAAGATAATCTTGTGCGGCAGATGCGCTCTATGGATATAGAATAAGGGCTATTACTTTTCATAAAGAACGGAAGCACGGTACAGGCGGTAAATTGGACACACCTCCGGATGCCACCTGGGGTGTTATCTGCGAAACAGATGGTACTATCAGTGTTATTTACTTCAACAACAGTTCAGCAACTAATGATAAATATGTAGTTAATATTATACGGAACGCTCATTGACGTGGGCCACACTCTGGCTAGGATTATTGAGTAGTGCCTAAAAAGTTCATAATAATTAAACAAAAAGTAAATTTTAGAAAAAACCAACAGTATAAATGTACTTAGTATTGAGGAGTTCTGGTGGCCATATGTGGTCTTCATCAGCAGTTCCGCATCACAATATTATGCTTACCGTGAGTAAATGCACGAGTTATTACTAAAAACACAAAAATCACTATAGGTCTGCCTATAATATTTGAAGAGTTCCCTCGATTTCTCCAGGATCCCATCATCAGATCCTGTCCTAGTGGTCCATAATACCAATGGGAAGGTAAACCCTTTCAAACAAAAAAATAATTTTCCAAATCGGTCCATCCATCTAGGCGCAATCGGGGCACATACATAAAAAAAACATCCGGACGAATTGTAAACCTCCTCCTTTGGGAAGACGGTTAATAAAGCACGCTTCTCTTAAAACAAGCAATTAGACCGTCGGACTATAATGAAGGTATCTCTAAAACCATGGGCGAAACCAGGATTACTTTCAGGGAGATGCATCTGTTTCTACACATACCTACTATCAGGCGCGGTCGCAGCTCAAGATTTTGGGGAGGGTCAGCTTAGCTCTAGTACAGTTCAAGAGGATAACTTTAACAGTTTGACTTTCATATAGCTAGCAAGTCGAGTAACTCAGAAGAAGTCATGTGCGGCTCCAGTCACCCCAGAGCTAATAGGTGGCGTCAGCCGCCCCGGAAATTTCACGTAGCTAGCAATTTCAGTAATGAGTACCTCAGAAGAACTCATGGGCGGCTGACGCTGCCCGGAAATTTTACTTAGCTAGCAAGTCGAGTATCGAGTACCTCAGAAGAACCCATGGGCGGTTAACGCCGCCCCGGAAATTTCACATAACTAGCAAGTCGAGTAACAAGTAGGTAGAAGACAGAAGAACTCATAGGCGGCGCTAGCCGCCCCGAAAATTTTACATAGCTAGCAAGTCGAGTAATGAGTACGTACCTCAGAAGAACTCATGCGCGGCGTCAGCCACCGCGGAAATTTTACATAGTATAGCTAGCAAGCCGAGTAGGTAACGAGTTCCGCAGAAAGGTGGGTGCAACCCTCCCGGTGTCCATGTCTAGAACCCATTCTAGAGGAACTAACTAAGGATACTCATCGAAGGAACCTCCTAAATAGCTCATATCATCTTCATAATCATCAATCAGTTCACTTTTACACAGAACTATTGTACACAGAATAAATAATAGTATAATCTATCTATTGGTTGTGGCCTCTCCGATGGAGGTCCTTATCTAAGATATCAGTGATATTTACTTTAAACACATATAACTTAACCCGCAATTAATCCCGTTCTATTGCACTCATTGTTATTGAAATGAACACAATAATGGAAATAAAACTTTGGGACTCACTGGACAGTGAAATGCAGCTCAGGACATTATTTAAAAGCTGAATATATTCTGCCTGCACGCCACCCATTTTTGTACCGCTACAGTGTGCACGCTATATTTCGAAACGGATATATTTTATTGGCCCTTGCGAAAGCCTTTTCAACAACGTCACTCTACATATAGCCCAGTCTGTCTGGATTTCGTTGTATGGAGAAATTCGAATAATTTCCCGGCGTTTGAAATTTGGTATATGATGAAGTTAGGTAATAAATATTTATAGATGTAAAATAATCCAGGTATTTTTTTTACGAGAAGTTAGGTATTTTCACCTAAATAGGGAAATCCTGTATAACTCTCTGTGAATATGGCCTCGGCCTGAAATACTTTCTGTATACTTAGGTTTGTATCATTTAACATAGGTATATAAAAAAATCCAGCTTTTTTTCCATTTTGAATATACCTAAAATTACCTTTTTAATATTTTTCACTCTAGCTTCTACAGATAATGAGCTCTTTAATTTATTTACTTTTAATATGTTTTGATATCCTAAAATACATAATTTCATTTTGTAATCCAGGCGATTTTCCTTTTTAAACATCGTGAATAAGTTTTTCCTGAAATACTGCGTGTGAACTAAAGCTCTTTCAAATTTTATTCCTTTTTTAGTTATGATTCGCTGTATTACAATAGATTTTCCAATAATCCAGGCACTTTTCCAACTTTTATTTACTTTTTGGGATATATTCGCAGATTAATGCTGAAACACACACATAGCCAATCCGTTCCGCGTAAGCACATGCCACGCCCCGCCCCTGCCACACGCACACATGACTGAGACGGATACCTACTAGAACTGGTTTGCCAAAGCGCCCGGCCCGTCGCTGCTGCCGCCTTGCACATCGCGCTGCCACGTATTTATACAATATCCAAAAGTCCATAAGTACTTTTATTAACGGTTTTCATTTATTAACTGGTTCGCCTACACATCTTACATAACAATAGTTCGCCATTGTTCGGTCGTTCGAGCGGTATGCTTCTGCGAGTGCGGTTAAATGATTAGATATAATTTCAATACAATATGTACAACTTAACCTAACTTACGACTACAAATAATTAAATTAAATAAAGTATACTTTTCTTAATTTGAATTAATACACACTACATATCGATTTAAAAAAAACGGTCAAGAGAGTCCGAACAATTAATTGGTTAGGTACCAAGGTATTACCGATGTTTTGGGTTTTTTCAGCATTTTGCTTTTACCAATCAAAGGTCATTAATTTAACATTTTTTACCCACTACCTTTGCGACCATTATTTTTCTTACCATTAGAAAACTAATTAGTCAAATAAAATTATCATCAGATGAGTTTTCGTCTGATCCATTCGTCTAAATTTATTACAAAACTATCATACAAACAAACCATCTACCTATTTTAAGCAGAATCCTGCTGCAAAGCGGGTCCCGAGCGCGAATTTAAATTAATAATTGAATACCTACCTACCATGTATTTATCCTATTTTGCTTATTCACCGGCTACCTTGAGAAATATTCTCATACGTGTAAGCTTTAACTATAGTACTCCGAACCGTTAATTAAACTATTTATTAGGTGGACTTTGCCCACGTTAGAGTGGAGCATAGGCGATGAAAGCCTGAATTGCATATGTGAAGCCACAAATAACTACGTATCGAAAAAGTATTCGAATCTAATTTTAAGTGACTATTATGTTGAACGAGTTATGGTTGGAAATGACCTCGCTCGACTTTAGTGGCGAGTCGCGTACGGGTATGGCTTGGCAGTGTCTATAGCGAGAGCGCAAAATTGTTTTGTTTAAGGCGCGCGCGGCGGCGCGTCTCTCGGCACACACCGTTGACAAGTAAAAACAGGTATTTTTGCGCCCCGCACGCAATTCCGTATGCAACTCCCTGCCCTGGTCTTATTATTTCTCATGAACGTCATCAAACTCTTTCTATAGGATACTGCAAATACGTACAAAAATCTATGCTTACTTAGTACTCGTAAATTTTACCTCTCTATCGGATAAACTCAGTTCCCAAATAAATACATGAACAAACAGATAAATGTGGCAGAATGAGGGCTATGGAATTCCCACTGATAGGAACTACCAATGCCTAGGTACACTAATCTCAACTCACTAACTATTTGTAAATAAAACAATTCCATATGTTAGACGTAGGTATACATCACGTGCATGTGCAAACAATCATTTTAGCAAATTCTACAGATAAACTAGCTGCAGTAGGTAACTAACATGAATGATGTACTAGATAGAGATATAACAACATTATTATTTCAGTCATCCCCTCTCACTCGCACGTCTATTGTTCGCTATTATTAGTTCCTCTGGAATATACTTCACGCAAGAACGCTGGAAGTGCTAAGCGGTGGTATGCAATTTACGACAGTGTGCCCATGCACGTAAGGACGCTATCGCCATGCATAAAACCACATCTCTTTAACGAGAATCACACCAGTGTGCACATAAGGACGCTATTGCCGCGCGCCGCTCCACCGCCTCTAGCGTTCTTTTTAGAGCTCGTCTAAGCTAAAATGACGCGCCCCACTCCTTGGTTTTGTATGACAAGTAAATACAAAACCAATGAGTGGGGCGCGTCATTTCAGCTTAGACGAGCTCTACGTGAAATCATATTTATAACTATAACTTAAGTTGAAATTCCATGAAATGTCGCATTTCTCGCGTACACCTACAAAAAATGATGTCCATCGATCGGGAATTTAATAACAAAAAAGAAATAAATTTTGATTAAATGTCGCAAACAGTAGGCTTTCTAAAATAATTCAGTGTAAATAAATTAATGAATTATTTATAGAACGTGTAAATGAATCAACGCTAAATAAGTAACTACTTTGTTAGGGACATCATTCTGAGAAATCTTAATTATGAAACCGATTTGATCATAGCAACTTTGTTTTTCACTTCTCCTTACAAATCAGTATTAACTATTATCCGTATTCAAACTGAATTATCTCAAAAAGCCTTCTTTGAATTGAGTTTTCAATCAATGGGAATATGTTTTATTTTAGTGTACACGAAAAAGCAAAATGTTTGCTTTCAGAGTATCAGTCCCGCAGAATAACAATGACCCCGACAGTTCCATACATTTGATGGATTTTGATAAAACGTAGCTCTTATTTCTATAGACATGACTGTTCATGACACTGTCAGATCTTTGACGTTTTACGCATTATCAATCCGCGGGGCTTATGACAACATATTTTACCCCCTATTGTAACCCCTAATGCATAGGTAATAAAAGCCAACTCTTGCATACAGGCAAAGCGTACAACAACGGCCCCGATGCGCTGTGCCACCCTCTCCCCGTCCCCTTGTCTCCCC
This sequence comes from Argyresthia albistria, assembly GCA_963457715.1. Lineage (NCBI taxonomy): Eukaryota > Metazoa > Arthropoda > Insecta > Lepidoptera > Argyresthiidae > Argyresthia > Argyresthia albistria. The sequence continues at coordinate 3,003,947 of OY735272.1, forward strand.
GCGCCGCCACAACGCCGCCGCCACCGCCGCTGCCTCACCCGCGTTGCGTCATCACATCACGATGCCTAGGTTAACTAAATACCTAACTATGTTGGTTACGCGGGGCGGGCGGGCCAAACTAACAATATTCATAATTCATAATATAACAATAGATGTGCGAGCGAGAGGCTAAATTTATTGTTTAAGTTAGGGCATGATCTATCACGATTTGGCGATTATTGCTAAGTTTATTATAAAGAAATTAATTACACGCTGCCATTTTCTTGCTTGTTGCATACAACTAGAGTGGAGTAATGAATCATTGGCTGAAAGTGGGCACAGTTGTGCCTCTGCCATCCCGTATGGGAAATGGCGTGACGCTATGTTATGTTTTGCATACAATTAAATTGACGCAACAAATGACTTGCATGGTCTAAACAAAACGTAAAATTATATAGGTATATTAAACAAAGCGTCACACTTTTTCCCATACGGAGTGGCACAGGCACAACTGTACCCACTTTCAGCCAGTGATTCAATACTCCATTTTTCCTAACAGGGGGCTAGCCTATCACCGCAGCTATGAAGCAATGAAGGTTTCCTCACGTTGTTTTCCATCACCATTAGAAAGTCCGTGACTTATCTCATTATGGTCAGCACCGGGATTCGAACCTGCATCTTCTACGTGAGGGGCAAGCATGAAACTTTCACACTACACCACGGAGTTCTTAGTTATTCTGTAATAATGATATTGATAATACTATAAACAGCATAATTGGTTTATAACTATAAACAGTTGCATACAAGTTTTTGACGGAACCTGGGTAAAATTATGCAAAGCAGCACGCCTTTTTCTATACATAAGTATATTATGTTATTGTATTATAAGTATGTATGGAAAAAAGGGTATTACTTTATTGCGCTTAATTTATTGCATTCATCTAAGGCTGCACTGACTGTGTTAATTCATTCTAAAATAATATATTATGTTAATATAATTTTCTACAATTCTAGGCTATAAGCTCTTGGTAATAAGCAGTATAATGGCATGTTACACTAAATTACATCCGCTTTTCAGGTACACTCCGTTCACAGTTATTTTACCTCCACATATATCTGTCCGTCTCTTTCTAGCTGTCAGGATTCCGTACAGTGTGTGTGTGTGTGTGGGTGTGCTTCGACGTGTGACGTGCAGTACCCGGCGTTTGATTTGGCACGTCTCGGGGACGAGACCCGTGTAGGAAGCAGGAAAACTTACGCGTCGAGAAAGTTTTCGAATTTAAATGTCAGTGACTCTTATGTACAATGCCATTAGGTTCATTTCATGTAAGCTCGAACACTTTTTCGCACTGTCAAATATTCCTGCTAGAGCTACCGAAGTGCGACGAGTATTGATACTCGGCGTTTGATTTGGCTAGGGAGAGAGAGAGAGAGAGAGAGTGAGATGAGACCCGACGTCCCAAATCAAACGCCCCGTACTGTACTTCAGTGTGCTGTTTGTGTGAATGGACTTTAGCACTCGTTCAGACTAGCGGCGGCGGGAGCCGCGCGGTTTGAAAATTGTGCGGGCACCGTGCGGGTCTATTTCCTTAGGAATGTATCGTTCAGACACAACTGCGTGGCTCCCGCCAGACAACTGCCAAAAAACAATGGGTGAACTAACCGCGCGGTTGTGTTTGAACGATTACATACATTCTTAAGAAAATAGACCCGCGTGGTGCCAGCACGATTCTCAAACCGCGTGGCTCCCGTCGTAGTCTGAACGGGGCCTTATAGCTGACCTTGATTGGATTGGAAATTCTTTGGTATAACGCCGATTTTCCCCTGGATTATTGGAAAATCTATTGTAATACATCGAATCATAACTAAAAAAGGAATAAAATTTGAAAGAGCTTTAGTTCACACTCAGTATTTCAGGAAAAACTTATTCACGATGTTTAAAAAGGAAAATCGCCTGGATTACAAAATGAAATTATGTATTTTAGGATATCAAAACATATTAAAAGTAAATAAATTAAAGAGCTCATTATCTGTAGAAGCTAGAGTGAAAAATATTAAAAAGGTAATTTTAGGTATATTCAAAATGGAAAAAAAGCTGGATTTTTTTATATACCTATGTTAAATGATACAAACCTAAGTATACAGAAAGTATTTCAGGCCGAGGCCATATTCACAGAGAGTTATACAGGATTTCCCTATTTAGGTGAAAATACCTAACTTCTCGTAAAAAAAATACCTGGATTATTTTACATCTATGCATGGTATTACCTAACTTCATCACATGCCAAATTTCAAACGCCGGGAAATTAGTCGGTAGTCAAATGCCTCCTCGATTGGGCTAATATTCTCTAACCCTGAGTCGCACGAACCGAATTTGTTTAGCATATAATATCCTTCGCAGCAGAAACACATGCGAACCTTACGAGATTCTCGACAAACTTACAATGGAGAACAATAGACGTCGGATCGAGAGGGTTCAATCAGTAAGGTGACAACCTTAAATTTAAAAATAGTTTCTAGTAATTCAGGATAAGAGGCAATAATTACGTGTTCTATGTTTATTTGATAATATCTACAGAAATAAAGTTTTTTTGAACTTTGAACTTTGTACTTTGTTTGAGAGTACAGCATGAGCGGACTGGCACTGAATATCCGAGCACACTTTCCTCCATATCACGAAAGCCTGCAGAGCGAAAGTTAAACAGTGACAGCGCACCGATGAAAACCCCTAAACCCCCACGGGCAGCAATTCTTCACACAGCTGCCAGCCGTCGCTTTATTGAGCCCCGACAGAGATTGAAGGTCTATCGCGGTCATCAAAAGGCGCACTTTTTCAACCCCGATTGCAAACAAAGTGCAGTAGCGGCCAACTAACTCGAATGTTCGGTGAGCCGACACATCGCGATAAGGGTTAAATTTATAACATGGCATGTTCCACACTCGTTATCTCGCGCGGACGCTCGTCGCTTGCGAGTTATGAAGTAATTAGTGGAGGACAGGTGCTGTTTTATGGCGTTATTGTAAAGTGGAACATTGCATGGGACAACGGTTGGACGTTTGCGTTGAACTTTGGTTGGATAATGTTTGTGAGTTAGTTCTTCAATTACTGAATTACGGGTCTTTTATTGCACTTTTCTATAAACATGCATTATGACAACCGAGTACTTAATCGTTATACTCTTATAGACCGAACAAATTTACAATGAAGAACAATAGACGTCGGAGCGAGAGTGTTAATAACAGTTGATTGGTCTGCTAGCTGGTCGATAGGTCTGCTAGCAGCGCCTAGAGTCTAGACTAGAAATGAAAGCTCTTGAATAGATACGGAGTCTCACTTTTATTTCACATTTCTGGCTCAAGGTATTGTCTGAGTCTCGTTTGCCTTGTGTCTGTGTCAAAAGTCGTCATTGTTTGTTGTCAGTCAGCCAGTATCCTGAGCCAGCCAGTGTCGAAGCTGGCCAAGGAGTCGCCGCTACAACAGTTTTTATTGGATTGGCATATTGCTTGCAACGACGAAGCAGCATTTTAATCCATCATCGTAACACATACTGAGGCTCTATAAAGCATACATACAAGTCCCATAGCATGCTGGCTGGCTGTGCCGCAACGCACCGTTCGATATCAATAGCTTATGGTTATTGGTTGACATTTCTATGTATAATTGAAACAAAAAGTAAACTTTAGAAAAAACCGACTTCCACAAACCCTATTTGATTAGATTGAGTTTAATACAAACTGTAATCCTTTATCCCCCCCCCTTGGGGACTTAATTTTGTCAAATCCTATCTCAGTGCTACCCCACGCTACTAAGGAACCTCTGTCCAAAGTTTCATGGCTCTAGGACCTAGAGTCTAGGTGCACCGGTTTAGGCTATGCGTTGCCTGCCCGTCAGCCACGCATTGTATTTGTACCTAGTATGAGCAGTTCTGGTGGTCATATGTGATCTTCATCACAATACAATACCGCATCACAATATTATGCTTACCGTGAGTGAATGCACGAGATATTACTAAAAACACAAAAATCACTATAGGTCTGCCTATAATATTTGAAGAGTTCCCTCAATTTCTCCAGGATCCCATCATCAGATCCTGACCTGGTGGTCCATGGCACCAATGGGAAGGTAAACCCTTTAAAAAAAAAAAAAAAAACCAAATCTGTTCATCCGTCTAGGCGCAATCGGGCACATACATAAAAAAACATCCGGACGAATTGTAAACTTCCTCCTTTGGCAAGTCGGTTAAAAACGCGGCAGAAAGCGATATCGGTGAGACACCATGACTCCTCCGCAATGCATCATACCTACGTATTATCAGCTCTTAATATATCGATGATCTTCTCTGACCACTACACAAGAAACAGCTAGTTAACTACACAGAGGAGTTGAGAAACTTGGAGCGTCACTGGCTGTAAACTTGATTTCAGCAAGTGGACCCTAAGTGGACGGTTAACTTTCTGCATCAGTGGTTTGTTTAGTTGTGTACCTAAGTCTCGACTTTGTAGATACGTCAACGAAGAAGTTTATGCACTCACAAAAAATATAAGTTGCTATAATAGCTCATCGCACTAGAAAACTTTTGTTCCTGATTTCGTTCCTCCCAGTGTCTGAAAGCGTGGTCGAAATCGGGCGTTATAATCTAAACATTGGCAGTTATGAGGCCTGCTCCTACCAATTTTTACAGAACAAATCTTCCTAAATGCCGACTAACGTTCGAAGACATAAACGTTGCACGCCGTCAGCCGAGTCGCTTAAATCACGGGCACTCGATAGCAAATCTGCAGTCAGGCACAAGTTGGTCTGCGGCAATAAATCGCAAAGTTAGCTTCGCCGCTTGTTTCGCGCTTGTCTTGAATAAATTCGACATTACTCATCTCCGTCCTTTGTTCCAGGCAGTGGCTCGGTAAGTTCTTGCAAGTTACTAGCGCGTTTGTATGTAATGCCCTTTATAGACTCGTACACTAACCTTGCAATGAAACGTCAACCGGAGAATTAGAACTAAAACTGGTAAGATTACTTAGATATGCTTAAATAAATGACGTTTTGACGACCTCTGTGGCGCAGCGGTTGCGCATCTGCCTACCATGCGAGAGGTCCCGGGTTCGAATCCCAGCTGGGGACAGAAAACACCCCAGGTCTTGGATGTCTACATGTTGTTTCTGTTTGCCACGACACGACACAGGGAGGGTATCCTAGTGTGGGGCCAGAAGCAATGAATGTGCCTGTATGTAAATGTTTAAAATGTTTTGATGTACTCATACTCATATATTTATTGCGTCATTGTGGTACACTTTTACAAAATTATGTCCAACAATGAACCCTGTAAGGGCACTACAATATCTTAAAAGCTAACTTACATCTAATATGTGTTTGATAAATATTAGGTACCTATCTTAGTTAAAATAGAATTTTAATTTAATAACAGTAAGGGCCAACATAACTAAACGCGTATGGAGGCGACTTCGCATATATTATGGCTGAGACCTCGCATATCGGCCAGTGAGGAAGAAAAATAAATCCCAGAGTCTAGGATCATACGCTGTGACGTTCATATTTCTGGTTCCCACGCAATAAATGTATGTGCCTGTATGTAAATGTCTAGTAAGGGCCCGTAGGCACAGCAATTTTTTTTCGCGCTATTTTTTACCCGCAATTCTGTAACACATGCAATACTAAGGGAGTGGCCGCACTGGCGATATTTTTCCCACAGTTTTCTGCACACAATTTCGCGATTTTCTGCCGGCAAAAAACCGCTATGCGTACGGTCCCGGTAGTCTTAATACTTTTACGGCACCCCTGAAGACGTCGTCGTCCATGTGCTGATGGAATGTATCCGGAACGAAGCCTTTAGGACACAGATACGCATCCATAATTACAAAATGCTTTTAGTTGTAGGAAGATGTAATAGCATTCTGTCTTTCCCGACCACCACTGGCCTATACAAATAAGCACTAATTTATACTTATTTGAAATAGATCGGTAGGAAATTTTATATCACATAACAATCTGTTTTTGTAACGATTTTTATCACTCAATTAAATTAAATACATTTATTTTCAATTGTATCCTAACAGCTAAACTATTTCGTTATATAGAGCGACTAGCCGGTTAAGTAAGAACTAAAGTTCATTAAAAACAAACGCCATGCACCTTCGTGCTTTGCAAGAGCTGTAGTACCGAGGCAAAACTGAAACTCGGGGCAATCTATTACGGGGCTGCTCACAGTATAGCTTGATAGTCGTTGGTTAAGATTCTAGGAGCTGGGAACTTGACTCTGTTTCCGAACTCATGCCATAGTTCTATGTCTAGGTGTACTTAGAATAGAACCTTAAGATTGTGTTGAAGTCGAAACACTACCATTAACTTGAATCAGCTACCAACTGAGAATATTTTTCCGGTAACACATTCGGGGCTAGCCTGAAAAACACGATTACAAAGTTGACTTCTATCTACAGGGTGTAACAGAAGGGTGTAGTCATATTGTGTAAGTGTGTGTGTGTGTGTGTGTGTGAGATATTGTGCGAGCGTGTTGCAGGTTCAGCAAGAATGATGTTTGACTGGTACTGAATTATTGAATTTAATTATTTATGAATTGAACAGGAATTAATTTAATTATTTAAATTTTGTTTATGTGAATGTATTGTTTTGAATGATGTTTGTATTTATTTAATTGTTTAATTAGTAATTTTGTGTTTTGTTTGTGCCGCCTTGGCTCGTTTGCTGTAATGGCACAAATATGAAATGGTATCTACCTATAAATAAATAAAAATAAATAAATATTTTAGATGGTTGTTAGGGAGACCATTCTGAGCAACTCTTACTATGAAACCGATTTGATCAGAGCAGCTTTAATTTTCACTTCTCTATACAAATCAGCTGACCACCCGGACCAAAACGTATGCATACATAGTGAAAGTTCCTCAGAATGATGTCCCTAACAACCCCCTAAAATATGACTACACCTTTCTGTTACACCCTGTATAGGTATTACACCTTGTCGACAAAGACGGGTTGGATTAAACTAAAGTGATATTGGACTGCGTGAGACAGAAGTTATTTATGAGGTTGTGGTGTGGTTTATTAAACTACCTTTTACCTAGGGCGTAGAAGTGAAGGGTAGAGTTATAGTCCGATCGAGGTAATTCCGCACCTGGATTCGTGACGTATACCCATGGTTATATAATTTTACTCTGTGGTCATGACTACGCTCTAACGTTACTGCATTCCAGTGCGATGCGATGAGCTCTGTGCTCCATTGTAGATTAAATGATTCTTCACAATGTCCTGACAGTAAATGGTGATTTACTGTAGGTACATTAAGATATAGATATACCAATATTATAGCATCTGTGGATATTCATATATATCGCACCTTTATTACAGTATCGATATAACTCAAAAAAACTTTATGGAAAATCACAAAAAACAGGTCGAGAAATGGTAGAGCAGTGTGTTTTATTTTGAGTCGGTCTAGCTCAAAAAGTCTAAAACCCATTTTTTGTCGATGCTGTAGGAGTGTAGGATATTACTTGCCTTTGGTAGAGTAAGTGCGGCAAATATGGACCACCAATAACTATTTCGAAAATAAAACCAAGTAATACATTTAAACAGAAACATTTTAATTATTAATCAGTCTTATGTTTAATCATCTATCATAAACAAACAAAAAAATAGGAACTTCTCCACAATTAACGAAAATAAAATTTAAATTTCTAGCAAACCCCCATTTTGAGAAAATCCCATACATGTGGGTAATATGGCCCACAGTGTGTTAAATATGGACCAATGTGGTCCATATTTAACACACCGTGGCATAGTTGGAGATTACAAAAAGTTTTAATTGCAATAATCACACAAAAAATAATTATTTAAATATTCAGAGCAGTATTCGTGCATGATACACACTGTAACCATGTTTCTCCTCGTCGATCTTCAGAATATAAACCGGTTCAATAAATACAGCTATAGCATCATTCGGACATCTTCTATCAAGACTACCCTCAGATGAATCATCTGGAATGTACTCAGCATCAGACTCGGATGATGAAGCTTCATGTTGTATTATTTCTTTAGTTGCTGTCTTGCCTTTCTGTGCGTTAAATTTAAAAATTTTGGATGCTTTGTTTTTTTAATCTTTTTTTTGATTTTCTAGGATTTTTTTCTTCGATTCTTTGTCTTCTTTTTTTTCAGTGATTCTTCTTATACCTGCTTGTACGGTAAAGATTTTACGATCGTTCTGATTTACCAGGTTTTCTTCCTCAGTTGGACTGTTTCTTCATTTTTACAGGGATGGGAGATATTTGGTGAGGTGTTACATATAAATTTTCTCGTGAACCAGTTGAAGTCGATGGTTTTGGGTCAAACGAAGCAGAAGTCGTAGGTTCTTGATGAGTCGTTGCTACTGTATCAATGGTGACTGGCAATTGCGGAGAATCTACGTTCTGAGAGACTGAGAGACTGTTCATATTTGCCACAACTATATCGGTCCATATTACCCGCACCTACCCATTTTAAATAAAAAGTCAGTTCAAGGTTATTTATATAAAGATTTCGGGACAATCACTTTACCAATTCTAAGCAGATACCTCATAGTTCAATTTCTTTAATACATCTCAATAATAAATCGACAATGTAGGGTTCAACACTTAATCAAAACTCACCGAAAATAAGGATCCAAAACAGGAAAAATTGAATTTTTGACGCAGTGGCTAAGTTCGTAATATGCCGGTGACGCCTGTCGACTGAAGCATTGCCGGCAAGGAAATGATTCGCTGGCGTTGCCTTACCGACTCCTGCGATTAGCCACTTGGGAAGAAGCATGGTAGGCCATAATACCCGCGTGGTCCATATTTGCCGCACTTACTCTACATCTGTTTTTAATTATGTCACGAAATGATTTATTGAATAAAACTAACCCTAACCTATTCTTAAGACATAAGCGCAACGTGTTAGATATTACTCAATGCCCTGCTCTACCCTTAGCAGTTGGTTGTTCAAACGGTGCTGAAGTTTAATGCGTTGCTAAAGATACTCCATATTTACTGTCAATATGCTCAAAACTTGTTTAATATTAGTCTTATAGTGCTGCAAGAAGATATACGCCAACTGTATAACTTTTACGTAATGCAGCTTCTGGCAATATAAACGGAAAGTTGGCGGTCGTTGTTTATTGCTTCTACAGGTCGCGGCGGAAAAACTGCCGATAATACGAAGCGTCTATTCATTACTAGACCGTTCTTGTACACGGAGGACGTAAGTACAAAAAGTATCCTATTTGCCTCCTTCGGGTTATATCTGCCTGGAGAAAATATTCATAATGGTAGTGCTACTGGAATGGAACTCCTATGTTGTACGGTCACGCCGCACAATATTGTGATCAGCAACCTAGTTTAAGTCACGCGTCATGCGAACTTACATGTATGATATTTAACTATAGCTTAGCTGAGTCTTTATACAACCTTATACCTAGTAACATCAATAAATAGTAATCTACGGGTTAGACCATACATATGTTGCACGTTAATGGCTACTTTTAATACCCAGTTCACGTTGGAGTGACCATCTGAGGGACCAGTACAAGATTGGGAAGCACCCCGGGAGCATGAAGAGTGAAACAGGGAAAGAGAGGCCTTTGTCCAGCAGTGGGAAGATATAGGCTTATAACAGTAATAAGGTCTGAAAGGGGCCTCTAGGACCCATGTCCCCAGGAATGCCACAAAAAGGACCGGGATAGTGTTGTCCCGTGAGTCTTAGCCCAAAACAAAGAAATGACAGTAATAAATAATACTACGTAGTTTTGTGAACTTTGGGCTGTCTCAGAACACCCTTTGCGTTCACCTCGGACGTCGTACACTATTGCGAATGCGTCGTTCATCAACCGGCGGCCCGCGGTCCGGCGGCGGGGCTTACATTCAAACACCATTTGTTTCCATTTCCGGAAGGAAATCGCCGAGAATCGACCATTCATTTCGGCTAAACTGGCAACCTTCTACGGTATAAACAGCGACCCTATTCTTACGTGTGAGTGTAAATAAACATGTGCTATTTACAATACAAATACACACAATGCTAGAACGACGTTTGTTGAAGGACAAAATATAAACAAAAGAAAAATAGGGGTACGCCTTTTCCATATGGGCTGGTAGAGGCAAAATTGTTGCAAAGTAGTGTAATCCTATGGGTTAAAGTGTTTTCTTAGACACAGTTTTATTATTTAGTTAAGTCACATACACTAAAGAATATGGCATGGTGTCTATAGGTACCGCCATTCACGATGACGCGTGCCGTAGCTATTTGCATCTTTGTCTTTAAAAAAAATTGTAATCGATGGAACCCTATAATTGGCTTTATATCTTAAGTTTGTGTAGTAACATTTTTGTAATGATAAATGCTGTTGGCTTCCTGAATAAATAATAAATAAATAAATAAATAGCTACGTCACGCGTCGTCGTGGATGGCGTTACCTATACTTCAGGTGAACATAAATTAAGTAGGTCAATATGTTAACTACATACTAACAAGTATAAAAGGGATGGAATTTCACGTGTTTTCCTTTCCTTGTTTGTTTACCAGCTATACTGTTTACCATATTGGAGCGGTTGTATTAAGCGGTAGAATTAAACATTTGAAGACTTTTCCTCAGAAAATGAGTTCGATGACATTGCATGATGTTGGATGTAGAAGTAAAAGTAAATTTAGCTAATTAATGTCAACACCAAGACTATAGGCCTTTACCCGAATACCGGATACGGATACCCAATAAACGTAGGCAGTGTGATATTGTACTACGTTGTATTACACCACGTCACGTAGGACACGACGCACTACCAAAATATTTCTGACAATGAATCAGCAAGGAACAAAATGCCTTTAAACAGCCCCCAAAAGTGAGGTCCGGTGCGGCCTGGAGTGATTTATCAAAAGAAAGAGCAAAATATCTGGAAACAGCAGGCGGCTTTTTGCTAGATGGCGCCATTCCATTGGATTACCGCTGCTGATTTGTCAAACTTTCTCTTTTGGAATTGGTCCCTTTCTCCCCGGTGTGATTCGTCCTCGTCATATCGTGCAAGTTGGGGAAGACGGCCGAGGTTGGCTATCAATTCGATTAGGTGCCTAATTAAACGTGTAGTAGATAGACCATGTACAAAGACGAGCTTAAAGCTTATCAATTTGTGTTTAATTTTTGTTCGTACCGTACAGGATCATTTCGGAAGCCACACTGGCTAAAGTAGGTCATAACCTCTTTGAGAACGGGGAAGACGGCACAGACGGACGATGGGTTTTGTCATCTTTAAATCATCTCTTCCTATAGGAGGCTCTTCCAAATCCAGGAAAAATATACTTATGTTATGAAGACATTGCTCTTATTCAAACGTTTGTAAAAAAAAAAAAAAACAGATGTTGTCCAACTACCGGGGAGGATGGGAATAATTCCTCTTTTGCACGGCAATGTTCACTTTAAGGCGGAAACTGTTTGTCTCGGAATGGAACTGTGGGCAAGCGGAAATGGGAAATTAAGTATTTGAGGCCCCTTCGCGGAGAAAATTGGTTTCTTTTGCTTACTGTAGCTATTTTCTGTTGGGTCATCTTGCTTTGTATGGTTCTATTCATATTGTAAAATAATAAACATTTGCCACGGGTGAAGTAAAGTAAACCACGCAAGTAAAGCATAAAAGCAGGGGGCTGTTGCCGACATCCGTTGTCCGTCCGTCCGTCCGTCCGTCCGTCCGTCCGTCCGTGGGAAATACTTTGTTCCCGTCACCCTACACGTACTCGGTAGTGGTTAGAGCAACAAACCGCTTTCAAGACGCTATTGACCAATATATGAGATCTTCCAAATACACGTGGTATCATCAATTTAGCAACTGCATTAAGGGTGGTTGGGAGAAACAATAAAATAAATATGATAAAGTAAAGTATATATATAATAGCTCAGACTGCAACGCGGCACTTACGTCCGTCGTTACGGCAGACAAGTGCGAAAAAGTGTGAAACCACTGATTGTTTCTAAAAAAAAACAGTATTTAGATAAGTATATTGATTACCTATCTTAAGACACCGTAATAACCATATCAATATTCTTTGTAAATTTCCTGGAATAACTTGTTTTATTAGACCGGGTCTCTCGGGTAAATTAATTACCCAAACATCATTTAATTGGTTACTTGTGGACAGCCATTACCTACTGCCCAATCTAGTCGCGAGTGTAAACGCGCCGTGTCGTTATTTAGCTTGCCTTTTCCCATACGGGTAGCAAAGAAGATTTTTTTAATTGGCTTACGTATTTATTACCAAGCCACTAGGTTGAAAAATTGGTGTGAATATATTTCCCCCTGAACAGTTCATACAATATTCATTACTAGAATTAGGATCCTGGTATGTATATCTCTGGCGAAAAAGTTCCCCCTGCGAGTTGGTTCCCCGCAAACATATTACCAATCGAAACTTTTCTTGTTTTGGAGAGTTTGTTTCGCCATTAGAAGAAGTTGTGCGGGCTAGTGCGTAGTCACGTATTGTACCGGCTCGGCTGAGTGTGTAGTTCGGTCTCGCGTTTTTTCGCTGGCGTTAATTTTTGTAATGTGTACGTAATCTACACTTGCGATGTGTGGAGTAATATAACTATAACCATAAAACGCACACCAACACTCCTCCATCAATCCGCCAGGGCGTGGTGGAGTATAGCTCAGTCTTATACAGGGTGACATTTAATTAGCTGACCATATTTCGGGGAATGATAGTACTCTCATTGTGAACAACTTTCCCTATGAAACATATGAAATTTTGGGTCTCCCATAGTAACTTGAAACTGATCAGCTAGATCAGGGCAATGTACTGGGGGACGAAAAATGTTTTTCATTTGCGACCATATGTTTCATAGGGAAAGTTGTTCACAATGATGGGTACTATCATTCCTCAAAATATGGTCAGCAAATTTAATTTCACCCTGTATATTAACGGGCATTAAGGGGTAAAGGGCCGTCGGTTGGGACATTAATTATTATAGTATTTAATCGAACATCAATAAAATTCGTAACTGTTCTAACCAATTAATAACTCAGCCGCAAAGTTATTAAAAATACCAAATCAATTTGCCGCCGTTTAATTAACTTTGAGGCTAAGATTTATTATAATATTTGATGGTGGGTTTATTATTTCCCTTTAACATTCAGCAAGACTCAAGGATACTCCTTCGTCGTTGACAATATCCAAAATTTACATTACGGTATTTTTACATGCGGCATTTCAATTATCACAGATTTAGTTTGCATTCCAGTCCATACAAATGTATATGTAGCTGTCAAAGTTTACTTGAATTAAGCTTTAACTCACGTTCTAGCTGGTGACACACAGATAAGTTAAATAAAAATGTATGATAACACCTACACGCTAAACAGGCGTCTCGTAGGTCGTAGGCCTTTATGCTAAACGGTTACAACTTACTTTCCAAATAAATAAAGATACCTTAACACTTGAATAATACGCCTCTTAAATTATTTATGAAGGAATCCCGTCTTTGATCGTCGTGTTGTTGACAGAGACTTTCTGTTCAATTATAACATCTTCGCCCTTAAAATAAGGACCTAGCGACCACTTCGAAATGGGTCTCATACTTTGAAAGAAACCTCCCCAGGGAAACTGGTGGAATGCATAATTTTGTATTGAGAAAAAAAAACTTGCGTAACTTGTCTATCTAGGGAGACTCTCTTAAAGAGAGAGCAAAAAATTTGCAAAATCTCCTTGAAATAATGATCGAGCGATAGCATGCCCTTGTTGTTGCTTTGTTCGATATTTAATTCAGTTTTAGGAGAGTTGTTTATTGGTGCTACAGAGAAGAGGCTTTTGCTTAACAGTGGGTTGACGTGGGCTTAGTAAGATGATGTATGATGTTGATGATATTGAGAGGGTATTACTAATCAAAGGAAAACAGCGATTAAAGCAAATTTTTACAGGACACAGGCAAGGTTACAAGATTACGTTGTTGAATTTTGATGAAGTGTCAAATGTGATGTGATGTTAAAATTACCAAGCAGCAGCTAAAAACAGGATTGCTTCAAGTATTTTTGTACCATAGGGTTAGGTTAGGTTATACACAACTGCAGCTGCGCCATTTCATATGGGAAATAGCGTGATGTTTTTTTTTTGTTTCTTTGTACATTTCTTCCAAGTAGCATCAATGTTGTTTTGTTTCAACATTGTCGCATTGCTGCATTTTCTGTTATTTGCCGAGTACTTCAAAATTAGGTTGCAAGATTTAACCCAAGCGAGGGAACAGGCAACTGAAACTAATACGGTCCCGGAGAAGACAGAGAAGAATAAAAATACAGACGCAGTAAAGTTTGGTAAAAGCAATAGGGTAGAGTCGTACTTTGTATAGCTTACTTTCCTTTCTGGTTTTACAGAACGGTTTTCTTGGCCATTTTGCCCGATTTCGTCAGAAACAGGGTAATGTTTTACGAGCGTGTGTGGGCCTGTTTTATTTGCAGGCGATACATAATGATCAATCCCACCACGCATTAGATAATAGATAGAGTAAGTCACGCCGAATGCTGACATGTCTCAAACTAATAACTTCCTTGCAAAACCCATTTCTATATGGGTCGCCCCAACGTTTAAGCATACGTCTAGAGTTATGGTTTGGCAACATATCTAAACTCAAATAACTGAAACTACTTATATCAAAAAGTTTAATAATGACCGCTAAAAAAATACAACTCTAATTTCAGACATTTCATGGGTTGTGTCGTGGGTGTTTTAAATGTTAAATAAAAATATGTGTCCTGGAAATGTACGATTCTGATACTGATTCTGATTTTGGTCTTTTTGTACAGAATTATTTAACTGAAAACGTGTTTTTATGTATTGTATTTGACTACGTAGTCAAATACTCAATAAAGAACTTTTCCATTGTACAGTTGTAGTGCTGTTCGGAATAAATACGCTTTTGTAAAGTATTTTCAGTCGCGCCTGTGTTACGATTTGAATCCCCTTTATTAGAGCATGAAAGTCAATTTACGCTTAAAGCCCGGATTAGGGTTCCATCGGTAAATATTTGTTTTAATCCAAAACGGTTCTCGCAATTTATTGCTCGAATATTTTTCTGTTGTCGTGACTTTGTTTGGATTTTAGATTTGTTACCGTGAAATTTCAACGAATACGATTTTGCCGAATTGTCTGCTCGTGCAAAAATTTTATAAAATGTAATTCAGTTATCAAGACAAGCGCGCCTAATACGCGCAATTCCTGCGAGAAGTAATTTGTCCTAAAAATAAATTCTCATACGAAAAGACGTGGTCGTTACACAGATAAATGAGGCCAATGTAGTACATTATTAACTCGTACTCAGCGAGGCCTTATGGCAGATGACGTCATTCCTTGCAGCCATAAAAATGATTTATATCTATTTGTCTCACACCTTTCTTATTGCGACTT
This sequence comes from Argyresthia albistria, assembly GCA_963457715.1. Taxonomy (NCBI): domain Eukaryota; kingdom Metazoa; phylum Arthropoda; class Insecta; order Lepidoptera; family Argyresthiidae; genus Argyresthia; species Argyresthia albistria. The sequence goes on from OY735272.1 coordinate 3,019,353, forward strand.
CTAGCTGGGAACAAAAAAGTCTTTATTTCGCGTTTAATGACGTGTCTCGTTAGGATTTTTCAACATTATCGCTTCTTTCACCGCGAACAGATGGAATGGATATCTTGTCGAGATTCTTTTACAATATTATAAGAAATAAAAATCATTGCCAAGTGCCAAAGTCTCATTATGACAAACACCACTAGTATTTACTTAGTTACATACTTAATGATATTATCCAGAGTCATGATAAAATCCATCTTTAATTTGTTTTGAATACTAGTTAGATAATTTAGTTACAAAATTATGGTGAATTCTTCTTTAGGAAGATAAATAGCTTGAAATAGGAAACGAGAGTTGGGACATAATTCTACTAATTAATATAAAGTTTATGGCTAGTGACTGTTTTATTGTATAAATAATAAATAATAATAATAATGCTTTATGTAGTAAAATAGGTACAGTACTTGTTATAGTTATTACATAATAATTATAACAATGGGTGAGACACTACTCCCTAAAGAAGGGTGAACCCTGTGTTTTAGCTCTTCCCGTAGAGTAACATTGCGGTACTTAACAAGTTTTTTGACATTATTGTTGACATTAAAAGTAGAAAACCAAGCAAAAAGTAAAAAATAAGTATGTAGTTAAGTAACTTGTTGACAACCCATTTAAAGCAAATTAAGACACCATCCGTATTGTATTGAGTTTTTTTTATTTTATGGAATCGAACATGTTTAAAACTACGTTTAGTGAAACTAGCTCCCTGGCTGCCAGTTAACATTCGGTAAAGCCACATGTGTTGAAACCTCTCTGTTTACGCTGGAGTGTCGCCACAACGGGAGCATTGGGAAATCTTTTGTAAGCACCACGCTATTAGGAACGTACGGGCGGGCGAATCATATTTTTTTTTTCGGTTTCCTGTTCGCGGCAAATGGGTAAATGTATGAGTTTGAAAAAGCGTGAGAAAAGGAATTAGATTTTCTAAATTTACGACGTCGTAAAGACGTTTTGAAATTACAATTCATCTACACATTATGTCAGTACATAGTGTAGTAGCACATAGTAAATACAATAAGACTGCTATGGTATTTATGATCTGTTGTCCCACTAACCTGTATGTACTTGACTTTAGTGATGTTTTCCTCAGTGACGGTGAAGGCGCGCCTCTCGCCCAGCTTGTACGTCTCGTCGTAGTACAAGTACTCGGTGAAGGTGAGCCCACTGGTGACGTACTGCTGCGTGAAGTATATCGAGATAGTGCCGTTCTCGATCTCGTGCGAGATGATCCACTTGCACTTGAGCGGCACGGGGAAGGCGCGGGGGAAGTTTGGGGTCTGGATGATCCCGTACGGGCCCTTGAGGCGGCCGCCGCAGCCTGCGGCCGAGTCGCCGGAGTGTGCCGCGGCCGTGCCAACTGACACACCGCACGCGATTACGAGGAGCATAAGACCGGACATGGTCAGTCTGTAACAAATAGAACGATATTCTTGAGTATTACTTCATAGAGACAAACGTGTAGGATTATGTAGCTGGCAACTCCCTAAATATACAAAACAGCACATTTCTATATTACGTGATAAATGTTGCAAATAAACCACCACTGCAGATCGCTTCTCATAAAAGCTACGACAAATTCCGCGCTGCGCTGCGCCCCGTAGCTGTGCATTACTACGCCGTAGCAGATGTTTGTAACACATTCGTAGCGCTTGCTACGCGGCGCCTCGTAGACACACGTTCGTACGAGATGTGCTTATTCTGTGGATGAACTCCTACAATCTACATGCACCCGAAGTACCGAACTGAAGTCTTATTTTGATGGGGTCGTTACAAAATTACTTGTGGGATTTGTAACAGGTAAGATAGGTTAAGATATGATAAGATAAGCGTAACATCTCATTTTATAAGGATATACATTAAGTATGTAAAACGTATTACATGTTTAATGAGTATGTTTATTGAGTATGGAGGGCTCAAAATTAATATTTTATGTCATGTTGAATAGAACTAGAATTAAACAGTACCTACATTTTGAAAGTTGACTCTATAAACTGTTTCGGACTGGGACAGAATTTGTTGTCAGACGCAGTGTGTTATTTCAAGAATACTTCGCACTAGCCCACAATTTTAATAAAATATTCCCCCTTTAGATAACGCTGGATTCCGAATTTCATATTCAAGTAGCTCTCAATTATTTAACGCAGAGGGAGCGGCAACGTTCTGCGTAAGTTTGACTCTTGCTGTCCGAGTTTAGTCCATATGACGTATAAATAGAATTTACGAAGTTTAGGAAGTTAAAGTTTAGTTTACCTAGAATGCGGCTTTAGAAGTAAAAGCCCAGAACGCAAGCGGTAACACTCTTTTGAACATAAATTTTAGTTTAAGTCAGTTGCGGTCGGCTTTTGTTTGTACTGTTAGCAGTTCATGTAAACTAAAAATGAGGATGAGTCTAGAATAGTACACAGTAGTAACATTTTTAATTGCTTTCGCAATATTTTTGTTCTCATCTCGTTTGTTCATAAGTGCTCATTTTGATTGGTCGCTGGTTTATAGAATGACCGAATATTAATAAAAAGTTATTATTAACACTCAACTCTATGATTAATTCTGTATTTGAAGTTGAACTGTGGAAGAAATTATAAATCTGGTTAAGTAGTTGAGTTGCGAATGTGGGATTGTTTCATTTTGTGTCGCGAGCTAGTCTTCAGATTGTGCGCGAGCTAGTCTTCAGATTGTGCGCGAGCTAGTCTTCAGATTGTGCGCGAGCTAGTCTTCAGATTGTGCGCGAGCTAGTCTTCAGATTGTGCGCGAGCTAGTCTTCAGATTGTGCGCGAGCTAGTCTTCAGATTGTGTGCGAGCTAGTCTTCAGATTGTGCGCGAGCTAGTCTTCAGATTGTGCGCGAGCTAGTCTTCAGATTGTGCGCGAGCTAGTCTTCAGATTGTGCGCGAGCTAGTCTTCAGATTGTGCGCGAGCTAGTCTTCAGATTGTGCGCGAGCTAGTCTTCAGATTGTGCGCGAGCTAGTCTTCAGATTGTGCGCGAGCTAGTCTTCAGATTGTGCGCGAGCTAGTCTTCAGATTGTGCGCGAGCTAGTCTTCAGATTGTGCGCGAGCTAGTCTTCAGATTGTGCGCGAGCTAGTCTTCAGATTGTGCGCGAGCTAGTCTTCAGATTGTGCGCGAGCTAGTCTTCAGATTGTGCGCGAGCTAGTCTTCAGATTGTGCGCGAGCTAGTCTTCAGATTGTGCGCGAGCTAGTCTTCAGATTGTGCGCGAGCTAGTCTTCAGATTGTGCGCGAGCTAGTCTTCAGATTGTGCGCGAGCTAGTCTTCAGATTGTGCGCGAGCTAGTCTTCAGATTGTGCGCGAGCTAGTCTTCAGATTGTGCGCGAGCTAGTCTTCAGATTGTGCGCGAGCTAGTCTTCAGATTGTGCGCGAGCTAGTCTTCAGATTGTGCGCGAGCTAGTCTTCAGATTGTGCGCGAGCTAGTCTTCAGATTGAGCGCGAGCTAGTCTTCAGATTGTGCGCGAGCTAGTCTTCAGATTGTGGGCGAGCTAGTCTTCAGATTGAGCGCGAGCTAGTCTTCAGATTGTGCGCGAGCTAGTCTTCAGATTGTGCGCGAGCTAGTCTTCAGATTGAGCGCGAGCTAGTCTTCAGATTGTGCGCGAGCTAGTCTTCAGATTGTGCGCGAGCTAGTCTTCAGATTGTGGGCGAGCTAGTCTTCAGATTGAGCGCGAGCTAGTCTTCAGATTGTGCGCGAGCTAGTCTTGTAAGAAACAATTGTTTGTCTTTGTATTCATATGTATACATAGTGAAATCCCTAATTGGCCTTATGTTAAGTATTATTTGAAAGTTTCATTATTCGACTGGCTGTGGATTTGTGTTAAATAAATAAATAAATAAAAAAAATAGTCTTCAGATTGGGTGCAAAGTCGCGCTGTGACATTATTTATACATATTTTCGCCATCTTATTTGTACCAATTTAACTAGACACGTGTGTTATAAAATAAAATAAAAATTCTATGCTGTTCGTTGCTGGTGCTTGAAAAGAGACATCTATATTATATTGTCAAGCTTTAAGATATCTGTGATAGTCCCGTAATAATTCAACCACTCACAGCTCTAAAAGCATTCTTATGGCGACTAGCTAGAAAGCGGATTAGCACTTTTCTCCGAATAACTTTGACAACTCTATACAAATTTGTATGGAGTTGTCAAAGTTAATCCGGGTTATGTCTTATTTCGCTTTCTAGCTAGTCGCACTAAGGCTGGATTTGACCAACGAAAGAGTAACTTTTACTCGAGAGTATCTTTTACTTTTTTATAGACACCAGTGACACCTTGATCAGATCACCTCATTTTGAACTGACATTTGTCATACAAGTTATCCCCGGGATAATTATTCTCCGTATATCTTTTTTTTGGTAAAATCCAGCCTTAGGTGCGTAAAATAACGTATTTCATACGGCTTTGTCATTGTGACGCAGCTAAGATTGGTTCATTATTAGGGGCCCGATTTCCCCTAAAAGGTGGCGATTGTTTGTGAAATCAGCCTTAAGAATGCCACTTCCACCGCTCGCTGGCAAAAAGACAGTAAATATTTTCGACTTACGTTTGTTACTTTGTTACCGACTTCTCAACAACTATTTAAATAAAACGGTTAACAGACTTCGCAAACACAACTTTGCGTTACCTGCTTTGAACTATTGCTTAAATTCAAGTGAACTATTCAGCAACGTTCATACTTGCAAATTCGTATTAAAAACTTTTACCTTTCAGAACAAGTTGTTGTTCGGCACTTAACGACTGTATAAAGAACGTAGATGTGCACGAAAAGTTCTATCGGTATATAAGTAATACCACTTAAAGCTTTCAGTTACGTTTTCAATGATATCTTGATTCAAACGTTTTAGAAATGTTGGTGTATTTTGCGTGAGTTTCTGAAAAATTGATTTTTCTTTGATGATTATATAAACTTGAAACATAATTTCATTCACTCGTTCTTATGAATAATATTGCCAACTAAGTTATCTTAAGCGGTATCATACTTTTCAATATGATCAAAGGTAATCGCAAGACCCTCATTACTCCTAAGTCTCCTAATACTGAATTATTGCATAGATACCTACGTAATAATATAGATACGAAAATATTTTATAATAAATAGGAAACAAACTTGTATGAACAGTCAATTGTAACGATATTCGACGATCTTCGCGTGGGCTAAATGAGAAGAAAATCTAATTTTGATACCCTTACCACCTAACTCAATAAGAGCTCAGTGTCTACTGTCTATATATAATAACTTAGGTCTGGGAAAGTATTTACTATCATATTCCTACTAGGATTTAGGAACGATTAGCCCAGTATATTTTCATCAATCCTTCCTTTATAAATGGGGCTTAAATCCATGACATATAATCTGCCATATTAGAAATTTCTTAAAATTGGGAGTTCGTTATAAGAATGTTCATTATGTTACTTACCCACTGGTGTGAATGATTGATGACAAGTGAGAATGATTGCGGAGAAAGAAAATGACCTGAGTGCGAGTAGGACTCAAGCACCAAGGGTTCCAATCACACTGGGAGAGCGAAACTGGTGTAATTAGGTTTCTACATAAAAAAGTATAATGTCATCCATGTTAACAAAATTACATAGTTTTGCAGAAAGATAGAAATTTGCAGTTTCAGATTTTTTCTTTTAATTGTGCTATAAGACTTTGCTTTGTGCCAAATTTCATGATTGTAGGCCTACGGGAAGTACCCTATAGTTTTTGGGTCCATTGCGTTTATACTATGAAAATCCAACAATTTTACAGCATAAATAGTCATGGCGTTCGATTGCGTTGACCTAGAAGTTTGATTTTTACACAGTTCTATGATGATTCAACTACAGATGTACGATTCCATCGTGCATCGTCAAGCTTAGTAGCGTCAGCGTAAATGTACAGTTGCTTTTTTCATTATTTTGTAAGTTATCGTATCATTCAGTTCACATTCGCCTGTCAATAAGTGCGCACTATTGTAATCATAAAAATAAAGTGATTTATCAAGTTATCACTCTTTTATCCTGTTCCACCAATCATAATCATCATCAAGTTTAATGTACTGCCAGCAAGGGCTTGTAAAACAGACCTTAACAATTGATATAAATTTCAACTTGATGTTCACGCTTTCTCGATATAAAGGCCGTGACACACGGACTGACAGACGGACAGACGGACGGACGGACAACAAAGTGATCCTGTATGGGTTTCTTTTCTTTTCCTTTTAAGCATCGGAACCCTAAAAAGCTACGAAAGAATAACAATAAGAAGTACTGCCGAAGTTGAGCATCACCCCAACTAGGTCGTTCATCTGAGAACCTTACATTTGTAATGTGTCAACAGGCTGACTTATCACATAACATATTATTGTTGTATAAAATCAACATATGAAGGCTCTGCTCCCAGAATATGTAAATGGAAATTGATTCATGACTCTGGGACTTGAAGACTTGACTAATACGTCGCCAAGCGAAGCGAGTATTTTTGTACAACCTTCTTTGTTTGGCCCGTGTCGCTCATTCGTCACAAAAATAGGTTAAAGGTTCCATATGAACGCATCGTTTACTCAAGCAGAAAATCAAATCAATCGTATGCTGATAGTTTTTGAGAAACATGTGAAAATCTTCCCTCTGTCGAGATAAATATATTATGTAGAGGAATGCGGATAGACGAGGTAGATAGAAATGCACATAAAACTACCCTCCCTCGTCCATCCCCGTCCATTTATTTGTGTGGTCGCGAGTAGCTCTGTTTGTGGTCAGATTGACCCAATTTTGTTAAAATCGTTAAATTCTCTTTGGTTTTAACAAACAACGTGAATTTGCAATTCTTTGTCTATACTATTCAAAATCATTCCATTATTTTCTTAACCATGCTCAACTATTAGTACATACGTGTTAGTTGAATTTTCATTATCAGGACATAGTTCCGTATTTTCGTCATATTATTGTATTTATAATGCTTTCAATCAAAACGGCGCACCTTTCGTTATCGTTTTCACTATAAAAACTAAATCTTTACGAGTGAATATCGATATGGACAGAAGAATACAACAGACCGTATTACACCAACAAAAGGCATAATTTAGTGCAACCACATTTCCTCAAGGCCCTCAGGGGACGAACCCTTTCAACATAACATGCCGCGAAAGCCTCCCTAAAGACTTTACCTTTATGGAATTAAATGCAATCCCACGTGGAAAACTACCCGAAAGTGAATACCCGAATAGAAATGTGTAAGTACTTATCGCACCCGGGAAATATGGAGAAACTAAAAAAGGTTGCTAAATCCATAAAGATACATCGTTGAGAGGGTAGGTACTTCAAGCACGGAACACTAGCCTGGGATCATTTGTTCTCTGCTTTAACTGGAGATTAGATGCAGAGTGGATTGAGATTAGGTAAATCAGTCGGTTTAAAACAGCAAACGAAGTAGACAGGGGTCCCTGGTTTAAAACAATTGTCAGTTAATCTCTAAAAGTGTAGCTCTGTCGCCTGCTGAGAAATCCGAGTAAAATGTATGTAAAATGCTTTAATTGATGTTCCGAGGCTTTCTGATCAGAGCTCGTCTAAGCTGAAATGACGCACCCCACTCCTTGTTTTCGTATTTACTTGTCATACAAAACCAAGGAGTGGGGCGCGTCATTTCAGCTTAGACGAGCTCTACTAAAATAAATATTTACTCCGCAAAATACCTAAGCAGTCAATCGTCTAATGTAAAAAGTGACACAAACATTTACAGCAGTATGGCATAACTGAGTTACGCCTCTGCCACTTCGTGTGAGCAAAGTGGTGCTATGTTATTATTTTGGCTTAGGTGATCTTACTTGTATCCCTTTAAAGGCCCATGACCCTCGGTGGGGATCGATGACAACATATGATCCAAGATGACAATATTTAAAGATACTTATAGCGTTAATTATCATCAAGCCAGAGTAGGTGCAATTTGCATACCAACAACTCTAACGATGTAACAGTTTGCCAGAGATATGCTCGAGAGAACAGAATTCTCTCTTCACTCCACTCGAGTGCGTGTCAGCTAGACAAACAAAGACTCTATTATAATAGGGTCCCTTTCTATCAATCTCTTTGAATTTGCCTTGGATTTTCTTAAACACAAACATTTAATATACATTGCTTGGGCCACATATTAGTATACCCGTTTTTGTGAGAACATGACTTTTATGTTATAAACGAATCATTGATTGACAGTGAGATAGGTTATGCGATGATCTGCCGCGCCCCCGCCAAGTTACTTTATGGTTAATACGGGGAAAAAGTTTACGTACTATCATACAAGAGAATGCCATAAAGCATGATTTTTAGGGTTCCGTACCCGAAGGGTGCCAAACGGGTCCTTATTACTGAGACTTCGCTGTCCGTCTGTCTGTCTGTCTGTCACCAGGCTGTATCTCATGAACCGTGGTAGCTAGACAGTTGAATTTTCACAGATGATGTATTTCTGTAGCCGCTGTAAAAAAAAATACTAAAAAAAAAGAAATTTAAGATTAAGGGGGGCTCCCATACAAATAACGTGTTTTTTTTTTTGCAGTTTTTTATAGATAATAGTACGGAACCCTTCGTGCGCGAGTCCGACTCGCACTTGGCCGGTTATTGTAGATATGATTATTATTTATTATTACTACGAGCCTACTATGTCCCACTGCTGGGCAAAGGCCTCTCTCCCCCTTTTTTATGATTTGTATGATACGCTATTAAATTAAAGGGGGTTCCTCTATATCTGTGTGTTGTTTGTATTATGTTTAATCCAACAAAAGATATACAATTCTGTGATAAAAATGATTCTGTTACGGTTCATGAGATACAGCCCGCTGACGGACAGACGGACAGCCAGACAGATGGACATTGTGGGTTGGTAATATGGTCGCTTTTGGCACCCTTCGGACATGGAATCCTTGATACTATTCGTAGTTAAAATGTATGACATATGTTTGTAATTTACACGCTTCATAAGTTCTAAAGTACCTAATAACTGGACCCTGTCCCTGTATTCGTGTAACAATTTTACAAAATAGCTTCGCTGATAGTACAGTGCGGTCTCGGCCTGATTCCTTTCGGTAGATTTAATTTGATCCGACACAAAGCGGCCTCTTTGTGCTCACAACCGCACGTTTATCCTATACCCACTTATTTTACACACACATGTACACACAATCTTCAGGATTCAGGTTATACAAAGGTTGCAAGGCTTGAGTGAAGAGCAGCCTTCCTCAGATACTTCACAAGATTTCAAGTACGGCCATGATATTGAACGCCTATTTTTAGTCTCATTAGTTTATAACTTAGGTATCTTTTAAAAATACTGACCCTTTCAGTCGAGAGATTGTCATTCTCCTGGCCGAAAAGGAAAAAAAATAACATTAAAATTAGGGGAAATTAAGTTCTCATCCCCTTGCAATAGACATAAATTGACGTCTTGGCTGTCAAAATTGAGCACTATTTTGTGCTTCTGCGAGCAGTAGATATTCACTGCAGCTAAATGTTCCATATTAAAATATGGGTGGGAGACTGAATTGAATAACACATTGCCAAAATGCCCACCAAAGATGATAACAGGAATCCGAATGAAAAATCCACAAGGAAATCTTTGAGTAGGCAGATAAACAATGTAATATCTAGTACTAAGTAAGTTACACTGGAATTAAATGTAATGTGTATCTATATTACCTACTTCATTAATTTTTCGGTATAAACTAATGGATTTCCTTCCCTAAGGCGTGTCTGAGTAAGACACCTGACAGAAAAAGGAGGAAGGCAGGCTTCTATGGGTATCTCGTACCGCAATCGAGACGTTATTCATACAGTGCACATAGTTCTCACCTTTAGCATATCAGAATTAAACCGAGGATTTTTTTAAAGCTGGGAAATCTGTTCCGATTCTGTTTGCTAATTACATTTTGATTTTGAATTTTTTACATGCATTTATTTTCTTTCTCCCACCTTTTTAAAATATTTGAAAAACATACAATTAATCCTTGTAACGAAATTGATATAATCGGAAAATACGACCTCGAAACATTCAATGTGATAGGCGGTACACCAGCTGCCCTTCTTCTTTACATTGTAATGTAGGTACATAAATATCTAGCTAGCAGATCTTGCACCGTAAAAAGTAGTGAGATATAAGTAATGTATTTCCTGACATCTATCAGTAGATACAGCCCTCTCTCTGTATAAGACTTAACTATCGACCAAAGACCCAATGCTGCTTATAGGCCTCTCCCCCAAAGCGCCAATTTGAGTTTCGGTTAATATTTTCAGTAGCAAATATTTACCGGCCTTACGCAAAAAGCCGGAGAGCTGGCTCAACCAAGCTGATTCATTTGTTTCCTCTTATCAAAGCGTAATCAAGATCCGAAATAATACGATTATCCACGTGGCTCCGGATGCTGTTGCAAGATTATTTCTTGACGGCGGCTAATCAAGTTTCGCTGAAAGCGACGCAATCAGAGTAATCAGGCCCGCTATAAAGATGATCCAGCCGCTACCTACAGTCGAGGAAGATGAAAATGGAGCAATGCGTGAAGAAATCTCGGTTAGACAAGCAAACATTTATTACAAGCACATGTGCCTTCCCCAACCTCATGTACCCAGTAGTGGGAATTTGAAACAACGAGGTTACAAATAATGACATTATTCATCATAACCTAAATTCCTGATTTTCAAAAAATGGGACTAAGCTATTGGATTGCCCATTGGAACTAAGAAATAATTTTTGAAATCGGTTCTAGTTCTAGTACTAGTTTCGAAATAATAAACATAAAAAACATTCAACAGAATTGATAACCCTCTCCTTTTTTGAAGTGTCGGTTAAAAATAGGCCAAGTGCGTGAGCCATACGAGTAGGGCACATGAACGAACGCCTTCACCACACCAGAGCGTGACCGTCGTCGTGACCGAAGTCGGGGAACATAATCACTGGACATACTCGTCAAGGATCCACGTGCATGTAGTTACACTCACACACGAGCTTATCAACGTTAGAGCGTTACAGGTTTTATAATTGAAAGAAATAGACATAATTTCTTTTACGGATGACATTTTCTCAGTCGGGTCAGCAGTTTCTGGTTTAAACCGAATTAATTTTATGTTCCGCTCCAAGGTAGTAACTCGGATTCATTTCACGGCGTTTCAATTGGCTGTAAAATTGTTAAGATTTTCGGTGGTTTTATTTGAGATTTAGAGCAATTTTCGAGTGATTTGTAAGACTCATCAAGAGTCTTTTTGGAGCACGAAAGTTATCAGAACGAGATACCTATAAATAAGTAACATAGCAATTACGACTCGTACACAAGGACAACATGTTGCATTTGGAAAGTTGTTCGTAATGATAAGTACAATAAAATACAATAAAATTAATCTATATTGGCATGGCAGCTAATTAAAAGTTACTCTATATTGGTTAACCGCAACAAAAAAATGTTGTGCCAAATCGGATTCATGCAAGTAAAACTTTTTCGTAAATTATAGAAATCTGAACAGATTCATGATGCATGAGGTGAAGCTCATCATAGTGAGCAAACCTTCATTACTCCTCTGCTGGGGCGATGGACTAACCCCCTGTAATACAAAATGGGGAATTGAATCACTGGTTAAAAGTAGGCATAGTTATGCCTCTGCCACCTTAAATGAGAAAAGACGTGACGCTATGATGTGTTTTGTTGTTGTAAAGCTCGCGAAGTGAACTCCGAATATTTTAATCGTACATTGTTCTCTCCTAAAACCACCATCGTCGGCACGTAGCCCACAAAACACCACTCGCAATTCCTAATTCTCTATTAATTCAGTCGGCAAATACTGGCAATGTAATAGGCAACAGTGTTATAACGGAGTAATTATTCCATAAATCAGGGGTAGATTAGGAGAGCGAGTGGCGGCGACAGATGGGTTGTGGCGCCGTCGCCGCCGTGTGAACAAATTAAGATTTACGTATTTTGACACCAGCATCAATTTTATGAATCGCACTTTTAATTATAACACGTATTTTCGAAAAGACTGCTAGTGTAGGAATATTTTGAAGCACTTAATTACACCGATTCAATTACTTAGTGCAATTTTGTATGTCGCCACACAAGCGGCCGAAGGTTCGTAAAGGTTAATGAATTAAATATTTTTCTTCATAACAGGGTCCATATTGTCTACTTTTCCCAAACTCAAATCTTGGTTTCCGATTTGATTTTCAATTGCAAATGTAACAAACCACTTGGCACGCGGCACAGGCCAACACACACTCTCACGCCGGACGTGATAAGTGGCTGCGGAAATGGAGACACTATTCACAGCCACCTTCAAGGAGCCAGATAAACACCTTCTCCTTGAAATTCACAATTTATTCAAAGTATGATATATTATATCATTTATGAAACGCTGGTGTAGGAAGAAAAGGTTTTAGGATGGTTTCTGGTTTAATGACAGTTTCTGACATAAACTGTGTTTATTACATTCTAGAAAGAAAGAAAGAAAGAAAGAAAGAAAGAAAGAAAGAAAGAAAGAAAGAAAGAAAGAAAGAAAGAAAGAAAGAAAGAAAGAAAGAAAGAAAGAAAGAAAGAAAGAAAGAAAGAAAGAAGAAAGATAGAAACGTGATGGGATATTCTTGGTTCTAGCGTAGTATGATGACAATATTTGAGATGGGTAGGTACTTACCCATTCTCTACGTAGCACAAAGCTAAAAACAAGTATCTGTAAAAAAAGCTTTCTTGTACTTAGTTTCGAGCAACCGAGGTGAGTCAGGCAGAGGCTCTTTAAAACTTTTTTCTTTACAAAATCTGTCGAAAGATTTTTCATTCGGGGTGGCACAGGCATAGTTGCAACAACATTTTGCTACTTTTCATGTAATAGAAAAACGTGCCCACTAAATCCAATCCATCTAATTGTCGTATCCGACGAAGATTTATTTCCACATGACCCGAAGTGCGAGTAATTAGCGAGTTCACACAACATCGTCTCTCGAGAGCTCGAGAGGAGACCGCGACGCGTCGGCAACTGTCGATTTTCCGGGCATCAGAGCACGTAAACTGCGGTAGATAATGAATACAGGGTGTTGCGGAAAGCTATGACAGTATGGCAGCATGGAGATGAGCTATAGAGCTAGCCCTCGATTGTGTCTCTGTCCTGTATGAGAAAAGGAGTGACCGTTACTTTGTTGTTAAATGCCATATATAAAGATACTTATGAATGTAAAGGGACGTATACTAATATCGTAGAATTTGCAGGTCTAGTCTCTGTCTTCACTTCTGGAAAAACCGCGAGAGGAAATATTTCCGCACCTACCTAATTGCCTTATTTTCTAAACAATTCCAATCCATGTTTCAATGACCAAAAATGTGTCCTGAAAAATGTGTCCTCATAGACAGATTTTGAAGCTTATGCAAAGATTTCGACTCTACTGTCATACATTCAACACTCCCGTTCGATTGACAGGCGCCCATCCCCTCGACTTCCTGAATTATGAACACAATATCATACAAAAATGAAACACCCTAACACACAATGCATCGTTTACATGTCTTCGAGCCCTAATGTCGACAGCGACACAAGAGCGAGCGATACGCAGCAACAATGCAACTGAACAATGGCCATCCATCACCGGAGAGCAGATAGAAGGAGCCCCGATTCAGAAACAAAATGTGAGTCTCCATTGGGAAAGGGAAAATTATATTTGGTCCTCTTTGGACCTTGACAAGTGTAGCTGGAAACAGAATTAGCTGGACTACTGAATAGGTACCTCATTGTAGATAGTATGTACTGTCAGAGTTGAACTTGGAACGTGAATGTAATTTTCAAATGATATCTGCCAAACTATTAGCGAATTTATTAATTTGAATCACAGAAGTGCTCTGAAGTAGGCGAACAAAAATGACAATTTAATTGCGAATTTGTATTTGTATCAAAGAATTAAGCTACAGGTTAATTTTATAAATATGTTTGTGTTTGTTTTGACCAGGTTTTACAATACAATACAATACAATAAATCTTTATTTCAGGACATAATAATCCCATATCCATATATACCTTAAAACTAGACATAAATATAAAATATAACAATATTAACTAGCCTAGCTAGGGATTTTATTCTTCGGTCTCGCTTCCCTATAGCGTCGGTAGACGATGCCCTCCGGCCAGTAATCTTTGGCCAGGAACATTGTCTTGAGGTCCGCTGGCACCCGAAGTTTGAAGGACAGAAAGTCCTTGGGTCGTTCTGACTCCAAAAGCTCTATCTGCACTGTCGAAACCTCTGTCTGCTTGTAACCGTGCGGTGGATTCCTCTTCAGCCTTTCCAGGATGTGACGCTCAATGTCCTGGCAGGTCATGTTCACGTCAAGCCGGGAAAGGTAGATTGGGACCGTGGGAGTGGCAGCTTTAAGGCTGCACTCACCGGCGGGTGCGGTGCCACGCTGATTGCGGCTGCGTCTGGAGCGGCGCTTCCTGCTTTGTACCAGGATAAATCCATCTCCATCAACGGTCGCGTTCAACGGGCCACGGGTAGGCCTGGGCGGTGGCGCGCGCGGCGCAGCCTGCAGCTTAGGTTGTTCAGCGGCCGGCGGGGCGGGGCGCGGGCGGCGGCGGCGGGCACGGCGGGACACAACAGCATACGTGTCCTTCTGGGATTCCGGTATTTTGGATGAGCCAGAAGAGACAGCATCCGATGCTGCTGGTCGAAACGGCTTCGTGACGTCACGAGGCGATGCAGTATTTGTCGGCGCGGGCTTGGTAACCGGCGTAACTGGGTCAGTTGCAGCTATGGCATTTTTGCTGACCGGCGTGTTGTTGACGCGCGCGTCGGCGATTCGCTGCGTCGGCAGCGAGGAGTCAGCCTGACGCAATACCGTCAACTCACGTTTCAGGTCGGTGCATATGCCTTCCGAAGCCTCCAACTTTCTTCGGATTTCAGTGACGTCGTCCTGCAGCCGCACGATGTCCTTCAGCAGTCGCGTGACGTCGACGTGGTCGAATGTCACCGGCGGCAGCTTATTGAGGTCGCGGGCCACGTAGGTCGGGACGTCGTCGGGTTCAGTCTCCTTGAACACCCGGAAGATGTCCTGGAGATCTTTCTTCCCGCTCGCAGCACCCCTCCGCGCCACGAGGCGCACGGTGGTGACGGCGGTTTCTTGCAGCACAGTCTTGGCGGCGGCGATCTCAACCTCATTGAAGCTGGTCGAGCAGATCTGCTCCAGGGAGAGCTCGTCCATCACGTCCAGCTTCTGTTGTATGAAGGCGAGCAGCTCGTTCACCAAGATGGTGTCCGCGCGCTTGGCTGGGGCAGCCATGGCAGTAATGCGAAAAAACTAGGTCGTCGCTGTGTTACTAGGCATTGTCGCGAACGCTGCTAGGAAGCGTCCGTACGTGCCGATGTCGCAGTTGCAACTGGTTTTGACCGGCTGCACGGGAGAAAGGATATAGAAAAGTCTTGTTGTCTTTGTTTTTGAAACATTAGAAATCAGTCAGTAAATCGTCTGACAACTCACTACATGCACAGAATAAGTAATAGTACTAGCGTAACATGTAACTTTTTTTTAACAATTTTGCGTTGTGGAATCGGTGCAACTGTGTGTGCTGAGCGAGTGAAAACTTAAAGCTTTTAATGGAGCCGTTCATTTCCTGTCTTTTCACGGGCATGTGGGATTGACTTTTGAATACAACAGTAATAATTATTACAGCTCAGTCACAAACACAGATATATCACATATAGGTAAGATGTAGAATGAAAGAGTGTTAGATACTGCACAAGCAAGACGCGGTCAAAAGTGCATACATATATTTTATTTTATTTAAGAAATAGAAATTTTAAGCAGCCTGACATAGCTTTCTATTTTATTGACCGAGCTAGCCAAAGGCGAGCGATTGTCTCTGTTTTAGCTTCTCTGTCCATGTGTTCCCAACTGACAACTCGTATTTACACAGTGTTCCGATTGGCCAAAGGTCAACTTAAAAGGGATTGACGTTTGAGATACAGAATAAGGCCCCAGGGTCAGAACTGCGTCGGAGTGGAAAGACAAATGACTCCGTAGTGTTGTTAGAGACCACGACATGCACTGCTGACTGCTATCGGCAACTATCGATTCTCGGCTCGACTCTGTCTATTCGATTCTTCTTTCTCTTGCAAGATCAAAATCTTCTGTTAGTTAGTTTAAACGAGGCCTGACACATATAATATGTCATTCCATTTTGTAAAAGACTTTTAAATACTCAGTGATTACAGTTTCTTTGATATGTACTCGTACAATGTTAACATGGATATGCAAAAAGTTGTCTGGCGTCCTTCTTTTCGTGGTTTTTGAGCTCTAATGAAATAAGAACCAAGAAGGACTTTCGATGTTTTTGCTAACTTATGTTCCCTGGTTCTAGACCACACACTGTATAAAACTGTAAGCGGCAAACCTAATAAATATGTTCGATAGAGCGACAATGTTTTTAGCACTTTTGGTATTACTCCCGCAAGTGCTAGTACGCTCTGTTTACCATATACGTCGTTGGTTTTCGCCAATGGAATGCAAACGACAGACTACGAACACTAAGATAAAGACAAAACCTTTGTTCTATGCTGTTCGGAGCATTTCAGCAGATTCCCAGATTACAGGAGCCAGGGCACTTCCAGAGGCAGTAAGCAATCTAAAACAAGCGAGGTGTTGATTCTGCTATATGTACTACTATTTGCTACTTGACACACTTCTCTGATGCAAAGCATGTAAGTATATCGATCATGATATTTCTTAGGTAAGTACTAAGTATGAACTAGGAATCCATCTTTGGAACATAATCAGTTATGATATGATCTATGTCAGTTTTATGCTATCAACATTATTATTGTCATGGAATAACTTTTTTTTTGTTTTATTGACCTAACGAGATATATGTTGGATAGAAAGAGCACACCCATGAGATAATTCCGCAAATAAAAATTGCTACAATTGACACCCAGCTCACTTGAAAGAAAGAGTTGTTCCATTTGGCGCGATGTCTGTGAGGTATTATCTTGAATTGTTCGGCTAATAGCCACCTTTGTCCTCGGTTGGTATTCTGCGGTTGTACTATTGAGTTTGTAATTAGACGCTGGCACTTTGCACGAATGGCTCTGAGTAAGTGCCACACCAGACGGGCGGTAAACAAAGGCAGTTTTGAAACAAAATCCTTTTGGTCCAGCAAGTTTGCTTAAAATTGCAGAGACGCATCAAAGGAAATTGTCGCCGTTGAATTAAAATAAAAAATTTTGGTTGTACATTGTAAAACGCACAAGGTGGAAATAATAGTAGCCTAAGAGCCTAAGTACCTATGTTGTATAACAAATCAAAATGGGACGGTACGATTAATTGTCGTCCACGACTATTTTCCTGTGACAGATTGTCAAGACAAATTATTCGAAACAGTTTATAATGGAGACAGATAGAAACGATAGTCGTCCATCGATAAATTAGCCGTTACGACATATTTGGAACGCGCACTATATGTAGAATCCGGTAGAAGTAGATGGATAAATAATTTGGTAGGTAATCACGGGACTTTTAGTGTAACTTATATGTCGACTCAATATGGCTGTCAATATGGCGAATGTTTTGGACAACGTTTTGTACGAAACGGGATACGTAAGTACTTACAAACTTTCCTGTTTCTATGTTGTGCAAAAAAGCGAACCAAGGCATAAAAGGCTTACGACCATCGTTACACAAAGTGTTCTTGTGGGAAATTCATTGGTAATAGTGTATAGAGTATACCACACAATTAACAAACATACACAATTAGTGTCTGTTAATTGCTTAGACGAATATCTAGCACTTTAAGTTGAATTTTACAGTCATCATAGTTGTTTTCTTTTCAGGCTTCCCTCAAGCATAATTGAAGACAATTCTAATGTTACATTGTGAAGCCACAAAATCCTGCCCTGTGGCCTTTGCCTGTTTAATATACGAGTGTTCATTCGAGTAAATTCGTAATAAGTATATTCGTAAGGGAATGTACAAGGATTTGCCACATCTGACGTAATAGCTGCTTAGTTAAACACGTTCTACGCTTTGGATATGCCGAAGTCACGCACGACACCAAACTTTTGTTTCTGGCCTGGAGCGGTTTTTACAAATCTCTGTTTTGTAAACTCAAATCGCAGATTAATGAAATGCTTGGAATCATGTCAAATCAACGATTTTGGGATAACGTACTGCAACAGAGACAAGGGAGATTAACAATAAGATATTAAATAGATAAGTAGTACCAATATGGGCATGAGTGTAGAGTAAGAAGAATTAGCTGACTATATTAACATGGTTCATGTGAGTGACTCTAATAATGACATGACTCTAATAATAATTGTATCAGTCGAAACGGATAAAGCTTCTCGGAATGGTCGTCCTCATATTAATTTATTCTTGGTTAATTATTCGATCTACAGACTTAAATTGAAACTGCAGGTGAATTAGAGCCTAGCTTAAAGAGATATTTTCGCAATTAATCCGCTGTCATGTATAATGGGTAGAAAAGTTAAGTTTGATTATACTCGTATTGCAATATCTTGGATCGAGGCGTGCCAAGAATCTGGAAACTAGATTATTCTAGATCGAGGCGTCTCTTATGTCGCGTGCGGGAATTTTATCGTGTGTACGAATACTGTCAATCGTATATGAGTGTATCACATATGTACGTGACCTCAAAATAGTCCGGTGTATGAAGTGCATAACCGGACGTTTGTTTCAAACTCATTGTAAAATACAGGACGACCAGGGTCATGAAAACTGACTCAATGTTAATATGTCGGTATATTGATGGAATCATATGTTCCCTCAATTATAATTTGTAGTAAACATCACATATTGCTAACATTAGAAAGAATGCCAACTAAATGCCATATGCGCACCGTACTTCGTTGAACCACAGTGGTACTGTAGCAGAAGCGCGAAAATACTCAATCGTAACGTAATGCGAACCCACCACAATTTGTAACACACATCGTATATTCAGTGTTTGTCTCAGATGTATCATACAATTTATCTAGGTTTCTTCTGCGAGCGTGGGTTTCGCTTTGTTTTTAGTGTTCTTCCGAGACGTGTAACGCAAAACTTGGATTTGTTTTGAATACCGGGAGGAATAATATTTTTATATGAAGGATATTGTTTGTTCGAGTTTTGAGTACTCAAGGAGAAGATAGTATTGTCGTGTACTCGTATGGTTGTGGTAAAAGTATTAAAAAATCTTCTTAGTAGGTATGCACGAGAAAAGTTTACTCTAGAATACTCAAGATGTAGCTCTAGAGGCTTAGGCAAGCATGATTTCACAATGCAAATATTATTATGGTATCCAGTAAAAAGTTCACATGTGAAAACGTTACAGTTTGTTTTAAATAATTGAATCAATGTTATAAAACTCTCAGCATAATTAATGCCAGTAAGTTTTGGAAAAAACTGCGAATAACTCTCTTCTTTATATAATACGATCTACATAATTATTAAACAAGTGTAACATCACAAGTAGAAGATGAAACTCTTTTCAATTAGTATAAAATAAACAATGAAGTCGGTTAAGATAAAATGAATTCTCCTATTCCTTTTCTCTTTACATTTTTCTACCGAATGCGGTGAAAACATCGTAAAACCTGCATGTTGTAGGAAAATTCTCTGATATTCTCTTAGGTTGACGTAGGAAACAATAACAATGCTTTTGGAAAAAATTGTTGTATCACCAGATTTTTGCATTTTAAGATCATACTCACTGCTGTGTTAGAGTGGTATAAAGTTTATTTCTTCTCCAGACGCTATTCTAAAGATACTACGACTTCAGTAAAAAAAAGTAAGTTTTAGCGCAAATTAACCCGATACAATTTAGTTTTTGAAGTCGTCACTAAGTTTTGAACGTTTGAACAGCGCTACATTTTCGGTAGAATATTTCCAGGAATTCTGTCAGCGTATGGGACTTTGGTTAAATTCGTGGAGGTTCACTTTTGTAGCAACTGTTTTGTTTTGACACTTGCTTAATTACTACCTCACTAATTAATTTTCCTGTCTATAGAGGATGGCAACAACATTTGCGGGTAGAGCTCGTCTAAGCTGAAATGACGCGCCCCACTCCTTGGTTTTGTATGACAAGTAAATACATAACCAAGGAGTGGGGCGCGTCATTTCAGCTTAGACGAGCTCTATAATATTTTTGACCCGTTACTTATTTCGCAGTTATTTCTGCTATTAAAAATACTGTTAAAACTACAGCTATGTTAAACTAAACGTATTATTGGCGCGGGGGGGGGGGGACTCATTATAATTAAAAATTATTCGTTATATCAATATCTTCATCGCGAGACGTAAAATAACATAAAATTTAAATACAGGCACATACATTGCTTCTGGCACCACACTAGGATACCCTGTGTCGTGGGAACCAGAAACAGCAACGACCTTGCAAACATATAAATAATATAATTTAGTAAAGATCTGGGGTTTTTTTTTCTTACTTCCAGCCGGGATTCAAACCTGGGACTTCTCACTTGGGAAGCAAAGCCTCGACCGCAATGCCACAGAGGACGTCATAAATTGGCCAGGATTATTACGTGCATACTTCTCCCCATTTCTCAACGCGCCTGGACAATTTTTCTTCATTCAAACAGACGCAAACAACACAGCGAATTGTTTCGCTCGCGACGGAAATAGGTGACTTTTCCACTTTGCGTGGCAAATGGTTGCAGTCGCTCGTTTAGTCACTCTGAAGACGGGATGGTGCTGCATTTTTATCCGTTGTCTGAGGTGGTATTGTAGACACTATCTTTAAGGAGACGAAATAATCTGAATAGCAGATAACTAAGTACCTATTTGAGTTGCGTTTGTGGAAAGAAATAGTGAACGTCAGGATAATCTATTTTTATATATTTATCAAAAGAATAACAGCCAGAGATAACTTTTAAAACAAAATCTTTTTATTATATTTTAAAAACCTTCAAAGAGAGAGAAGATGAAGATGGGAGAACAACTAATGAATGTAAGCCTACAACTATAAATCCCTTGTTATCTGTTTACAAGATGTATAACATGCTGAAATCCGTATTTCAGTAACGATTCACTGGAAGGGACAGATAGTAAGATTGTTTAGCAAACTTATCAAACGAACCCGGGGTTAGCCAGTGTAGCTGGTCCTAAGTTACCTCCGTTGCTGCGGTTAAACTATCGGAATCAATAAACTTGGGTGATCCGAATACAATTTTCGGATTGTTTTGAGGGTCAGTCGAAATGTTAAATGAAAAGTTCAACTGGGACCTCATACACAGCGGGTATGCGACAAACTCAGGGCTCTCGCTGCATCATATTATGTAGAAATAAATAGAATACCTATTAAGACTCGACTCATGCTGAATAATGCCTTAATTGACTCCATAGTGCCGTATGGTTTATCTAGCTACGGACGAACTTGTAGAACTTACCTGGATCAAATTTTAATAATGTCATTACAAACTAATTTACTTAAATTAAAACTAATTTAATTAAATAAAAAAATAAAAAAGGTTTAAGCCAAGCCCAAGCAAGTCTAACTGAAGAACATACTGTGCCATTTTTATAATGGTTAAATAAATATCAAGAACAAAATTCAGATGCGGTGCGAAATTGTAAAATAAAACATTGTGACAGACATATTTTCTGGCAACTTCAGGAGACTTTTCTATCGAGCAAAATTAATAAAATTACGTTTATGGGAAAGCAAAGTCACGCTAAACAAGCTAGTGGAAAAACGTACAGCAATAATACTCATCATTCAGTTCAGTTTTGCTAAAGGCTGTTTTTGCCTTGGGCGCCGTCTTAAACAAATCCCGGACCCCTTCTAGCAGCCTCAATACGATTTAAGTATAAAATAAATAGTAAAAGAAACCAAGTTCTAGAAGCGTGTCTCAAAATACTAACATTTCACAAATAGAGCGATTTACCCGCCATTGCTGAAACAATGCACATAGCTGAGCTTATCAACTACAGGTAGCCCCACACACAGAAAAAACCGCAAGTTACTTAGAAACTTCCGTCGCACAATCTAAGTAGTTAGAGAAACTTGCTAGAAAAGCACTCGCGCAATCCATCGGATTATCTCATTAATTCAGAGCATGGCCCACCTGACGGACGATTGTCCTCTATGGTCGATCGAGGGAGGACTGCAGAAAGTCCACTCCGCTGACGAAGAGGCTATCAAATGGCTGCTCAAACTACCACCTTTATGAGTTGTGACGTTGACGACAGCGACCAAACGCTAAATAAATAATTAATCGTCAAGGAAGTTACGGAATGGAGTCTCCATTTCTATCGGTACACAAACACCGCCCCGTGCAAGATTTTTATTGCGACGAACATTATCTTTGAAACCTCGTATCGTGTTTCATTGTGCGTTGTGACGTTGTTAGTCGCCATAGGAGTTTTCTGTACGGACGATTAGCAAAGCTATTCATCATCATCATCGTAGGCTGCGCCCAATGTTGAGTATCCAATATGCCTTCTCGTTTCTAGGAAAGAGTTAACATACATCTAATCATCTTACACAGATTACGTCAATTCCCACACATAGTACCAATAAGTTCATGTTTAGCCCAAAGTTCTTCCAGGCCTGATTATTCCCCGTTAAACGTAGCTTATGCAAGTCGGCCGGTGGTTCTGGAGTTGCTCAAAGTTAATGTCGGATTAAGTGTAAACAGAAACTTAGCTGTTGACTGATCCCGGAACAATGTGGACTGCAGGGAGTTGGTGGGGAGAGGAAATCTGCAACTAGTATTTGCTAAGTATGCAAAAGGTAGTTAGCGGCCTGTTAAATATACAGGGATAGCAGTTTCAAGAAGTCCCGATTAATTATGAATTATTTGTCTCTATAAAATTACAGATGCATATATGTCACATCATAGATATCATCTGGACTTATTGAAACAGACCACATTCGACGAAAAGTAAAACTTACTATGTAGGTAGATGTAGTAGATGTAGAGATGAATTTTGTTATGCTTTATTATACCTTACCCCACGTAGAAGCACCGTATGATAAAAATCGGTCAAGTGCAGGTCGGACTCGCACTCGAAGGTACGATCGTACAACAAACCTTAAGTACTGAAAACAAAAAAAAAAAAATACGCGTGTAGCACCGTACACGTGTTAGAAGTAAAACTTCTGTAGCTAGATCATTAAGTGGTACCTATACTATACACCTATACCTACCTATACTAAAAGAGATTTAAATTTCCAATTTTGAGATCCAATCTCTGCTTCAAGTTACTTTTAAGTTTCAGACGTCCGATTATTTGAAATTATTTTATACTTGTACTTACTTTTAATACGTCATGTCATTTATTTCCCACCATTCCTTATCTACAATTTGTCGCGCTCGTGGTGATATACGTAACTCATTCAATAGTGTCACTACTATTTGCATCTCGCTCAGATTATATACCATCTGACGTCACGTCTTTAAGCCGTCTCGCTCAAATGTATGCATTGCTTTGCTTGTCTCTGTGCCCAGTCCCTTTATTTAATTGATCGAGTACGTATTTTCAACTATTCCAAGTTAATGTGTACCTGCGGGGCTACCATAAGGCTTGCCACTCACCTCAGTCGCGCAGATAAATGACAAAGAAGATGGCTAAATCAATATATGGACGACTGCCCCAGACATGTACAAAGACTTCTCAACAGCCAATAGCATTTAAATATTCATTCATAAATTTAATTTACTGCGTCTGTATTTAGTTTGTAGAACTTGAAGAAAAAATTTATTAAATATAGGTAAATAAGAGTTGTTACTCAATACTCCGTGATTCCAATATGATTCCGTGACCTTTGCCGTCGCTAGAAATAAGCACCATTTTGCAATAACATGCAACATAACGCCATCTAGCCACTCCTCTGGAAACCTCCTGTTTTCAACAGTTTTGCTAGTTGGCAATTATGTTGCATGTTATTTTTAACGATGGCAAAAGTCACTAATCAATGGCGGAATCATAGAGTATGAAGTGACAACTCATAATTATTTAATCATTTCCTTCAAGTTCTACAAACTAACTAAAGACGCAGTAATTTATGAGAGATTATTTAAATGCTATTAATTGGCTGTTGAGAAGTCTTTGTACATGTCTGGGGCAGTCATTTTGCCAAATTGCCAACTCCTTTCGCGTCTCAATGATGTTTCTCCATAAAATAGCGCGCATTCATTATGATATGACCAGTGATGGGTTTTTGCCCGGACATTTACGGACGTATTGAATAAACGCCCAATAAACGTCCGTTTATGCCCAATAAACGCCCGATCACAGGGCATTTACTTTATTTGCTAATTATCACAAATTGATACTTAATGCTTTGATAAAATTATTTCTAGAGTTGTTTTAATGTAAAGTAAAACTTTAATTCGCGCTATAAGTAGGTACTTGGTTTCTAAAACAACCATTTGTTTTCAATCGATCCTAAAATTCGTTCATCGTCGGACATCCATTCCTATTTACGATAGTTTTAATTTATGATCGTATGTCGTACGTGTCTATATTGTCGATGGTTCCCTATTTGGTTTGCTGGAAGAGATCTCTTATTAGAGATAAGCTCGCCTTTGTACAAGTTTTCATTGTTTTTATTGTCCTATGTAACTGTTGAAAGAGAGCTATTTCGGACGAAGGTCCAATTTGGAGCCCGTGCAAGCGCAGCTCGCAAAGGGCGCTAAGGATCGAGTCTGCTCGAGATATTTAGACGCCAGAGCGAGCGAAGTGAGCGAGGGTGAATATAGTTCGAGGGTGAAATAGCTACTTACACCCGTAATACTAATAATACTTTACATCATTCGAACGAGGTAAATTAAACGGAAAGACTTAGAACGACTGCGGTCGCAGATGCATAAGCAGTTATGCATGATGGTTTTTAAATGTAGATTAGTGTATTTATAGACGATATCAAAATATGGGAACCGTCGGAAATCAGTAGTTTTAGAGTTATATTTTTAATATCCGCCATTTCAAGCATTCGGGACACGTGGAAATGTGGAAGTATTAGGGTGGAAGAAGACAAAAATGGCTGATTTTATATCGAAAAAGCTGTTGAAAGTTCACTGACCTCGAGGTCAAGAAAAACGGTCTCGTGTGCATGAGCTTTTACTCACTAAACCGGTGCCGGTGCCGGGCCGGGGCGTGTTAAAAAACGGAAAAACGCGGTTTCCCTAACAATTTATGAGAATGCGGAAGCGTGTGGGCTTGTCCACAGCTCGGGCATGGTTCTGCCTGCTTTTCATCGACGACGCTGTATACTGGGCTCTTTCTTTCTTCTTTCTTCTTCGGGGCCGCAGTAGGCTTCAGCTGTCTCTTCACCGCCATAGTCGTGCTCGTAGCTGGCGCGTATGTGTGGCGTAAAGCTTTGTCCGCCTCGCGCATGAGAAAGCGTGAAAGGACGACGATCTCTGGCTCCATGGTTCCCTCTTCTTGTTCCGCGTAGTCGCACCAGCGCGAGCGGATATGCGGGCTGAGCTTGTCTAGCACCTCTCGGGTCAGCATGGGGTTGTTCAGGTATCCACGCCGTTCAATCGATGTCAGCACGCAGACTGTGTTTTGCAGTTTGATGGCGAAGTTGTTCAGCTCCGTCGCTGATGTCCTGGGCTTTGGCAACTTCTTCAGCTCATCCAAAGTTCGGTCGATGATGAGCGGTCCGGGTGACCAAAGCACTGCTCCAAGGTCTTCATAATCACGTCCGGATCGGTGGCCGTGTGTAGTAGCGCAGCCACGGCGTCTCGTGCCTCTCCTTTGAGACAGCTCCTCAATCGCTGGATGTTCTCGGCGTCGGTGATGTTGTACATCTTGGTGGACCCCCGCATGGAGGCCTTGAAGGGTGGCCACTCATTCGCCGATCCGGTGAACGATGGCAGGTCGACATAACGCAGCCTCGGTCTTGTCATCTTCTGCAGGGCTTCGGCCAATTCTTCCACACCTCTCCTCGATCGGGCAGGATTCGGTGATCTTCCTCGCTATGGCTGGAACTGTAGCTGCCTTGGTCGCATTCGTTCCGTGGCGACCGCTTCCTCTCGTCGTTCGTTGAGAGGCGTTGTCACCAGCCAGTCGTCTATCCATTGTCGTCGGGCAGCGGGCGGAATAGGGTCCCCATGAAGACTCTTCTGGTCGTCTTGTATCGCGGAGACTTGAGCAGCTAGTCGCTTCTTCACGAGTTCGGCTTCTAGCTCCAGCTCTTGCTTTTTCAGCGCCGATAATTTCTCCGCCGCTTCCAGTTCAGCCAGTCGTACGTCACTAAGTCGTACGTATCGCCACGAAATTACGAAATTATGGTTGGGCTCATTTGATTTGTCTTGACAAGTACGATGCTGGAGCCGGAAGGTGGCCAATTGGCCATGGGAACTCTGTTACCAAACGGCGCAATCCTATTGTGTTTGGGCTCATTTGATTCATCTTGACAAACACTCTTATTGTAGATAAAATGTTTTGTCCTGTCATGATAAAGACTAAAAAGTTAAATATAAATAAAAAGTAAAAATAAAACATTTTTAAATTAAGCTTTTATTTCATTCCCTAAAAAGAAGAAAATTAATTTTAATTTATTACAATTATAAGCACTGCATTGAGGTAGTTACTGTTGAAAAGTTTCAAAACTTCTTTTACAAAAAACTAGATACAATTTGATAGTTTCCGTCAAATTTTAGGGTGTCGTCCCAGATGCGCCACCTAGCGTGAGAAATTGGCAGTTTTGCGCTTCATTATGTATGAATGACCGATGCACATAATAAATAAAGAATTAGTGATATTATAGATTATAGATGACGTATAAATATAGAAAATTACAGTAAGTAACACTATTACTTGAATAGGTACCTACTTGTTTTATTTAATAAAATCGTACAAATAAAAAAAATTGGGCAACACTTTATTCCTAAATAATATAATATTTTGGTATAAATACGTAAACCTTATCACTATTTAACAATTACGTCTTGATAATTCTAAGTTTTGTGAAATTATGGTTTCTGCCCTGTAACTGGGCATTTATTTGGGCATAAATTCGTTTTTGCCCTATTTGCCCAGTTTATGCCCTTTCCGCCCAGTTGGGTTTAAACCCTCTGCCCATCTCTAGATATGACATTAAATTGTGACAAAATGCGTGGCTGGGGTGACTGGCGTGCCTTATGCTACCCCCGCTAACCTATACATACCTACTTTGCTAGGATTTTTTAAGGGTTACTTCATCGCGAAGCGATGACGTAACTCTTATTTAATTTTCAACCGACTTCAAAAAAAGGAGGAGGTTCTCAATTCGACCCGTATGTTTTTTTTTTTTCTTTTCTATGTTTGTTACGCGATTGCTCCGCCAATTATGAACCGATTTGAACAAATCTTTTTTCGGCGTATAGGTAATACCTCAAGGGTGGTCCCATTGACACCAGGTCAGGATCTGATGATGGGATCCTGGAGAAATCGAGAGAACTCTTCAAATATTATAGGCAGACCTATAGTGATTTTTGTGTTTTTCATAATAACTCGTGCAAATGCACATGGTAAGCATAATATTGTGATGCGGAACTGCTGATGAAGACCACATATGGCCACCAGATCTGCTCAATACTAGGTACAAATACAATGCGTGGCTGACGGGCAGGCAACGCATAGCCTAAATCGGTGGACCTAGAGCCATGAAACTTTGTACAGGGGTTCCTTAGTCGCGTGGGGTAGCACTGATATAGCATTTGACAAAATTAATTCCCCAAGGGAGGGGGGGATAAGGGGTTACAGTTAGTATTAAACTCAATCTAATCAAATAGGGTTTGTGGAAGTCGGTTTTTTCTAAAGTTTACTTTTTGTTTCAATTATATTCTTGACATTTCCTTAGTCCGCCATACGACATACCTCGATTTTGATATTTTACTTCAACATTATTGACTGGCATGAAGCATTAACTTTAAAATTACAAAAGCTTATTAAAATCAAAATCGTATAATTTCAACAGTTATAACAACAATTCAACTTTAAAATATGTATTACAAAAATTACATACAAACAAATAAGCGAAACAATAAGCCATTAAACTTATGGCTCTGTAAGCTGTAGACCTCGCTTTGGCCGTTTACTACAGATAAACATTAAATAGGTAGGTATAACACGTACTTAGTAGCTAAACTGCTAATTTGTGACTTGAACTGCACTATATAATAAAAAGTGGCTTTAGAACAGTTTTAGGTACCTACTTATTGTTTTCAAGAAGTCTTAATGCAGCCATCCATCACATCGGAATTTGCTTGAAAACTAAATATCACATTTGGATGATTCTAAGTGACTTTATGCGATTACTAGCTGCCCGTTGCGCGACTACGCAGCGCGTTTTAGGTACCTATTCCATAGTTACCGGCCACAAAACGATTCGTTCATCATTTTAGAAATCCATATCGACCCGTATGTGACATTGATGAAACTCTTTTCTTACAAACTGTATGGATCGCATCGCACAGCTGTCAAACATAAGTTCCGGTTCCAACAAAGAGGTTGAACGAAGTAGTTTTTGGTCACGTCACTGGTTTTGTTTGCCCCAGCCAGCGGCGGCGGCGCCATCTTGGCCATACCGGAAATCAAGAACTCGTGGAAGAATGCTTAAAATAATTTTGATTTGTTAACGTTTCATCAGGTTTTTCTCTCACTAATTAACATTCTTTATTGTACGAATGTATTATTATCTTATCTGATTAGTTAAAAACCGTATTGAAAATAGTTGCGGTTTTAAAAGTCTTCAGCCGACCCTGACGTCACCGATTCCAATTTCCGTTACATTTCTTAGCCACTCGTGATAGCACCCGGCTAGTAGCAAGTGAAAAGCAAATATATGAATAACCCACAGTTGAGAGGTTAAATAAATTTTACCCCCGTGCCCCAAGAAGTTTTACTTCAATAATATTATGCCCTCACGAGGTTTTGGATCTGGATCTGGATTACGCGACCTACATCATAACGGCTGCACTACCACAACCATGTGGGAAGACGGGTTTGCGATCATATTGAATATTGATATTATTAGCGCAGGGTGTATCAAAACACGTCTCTTGTATGGGCACCCCATTTAATTTATAAAATCTCATCATTTTCAGTATTTGTTGCGGTAAAAGATAATATACATTCTGTGAAAATGTCAACTTTCTCTATTATACGGGTCGTGCTGAAGGGCCCGCTGACAGACAGACAGACAGATGGACGGATGGATGGACAGCGGAGGCTTAGTAATAGGGTCCCGTTTGGCTTCCTTTGGATACGGAACCCTAAAAATGATGGCAAACATGTGTGTTGTCCTTGTGTCTTTATATCATCAAGCGGGAAATGCCGAAACAAACAGAGAAACAGAAATGGTCAGCAAGGGTATGCCTCAAAGAGATCATTCTATTTGATTCAGTGCCACATCATTTTCTGTTATGGGAGACCCTTGTCCCGATGTACTGCCGAGTCATGCTACACTTCCGTTTCCGCAACTAAAGCGAACATCTATAGAACATTCTCAAGCTCATGGATGAATGATACAAGGATTGCTGATAAGGAGTTAAATATCGAGGGGAAAACTTGGATTCGATTGGCACAGGACCGAATGAGTTGCACGGAAAGGAGGGCTTATACCCAGCACTGCGCGAAACAAGCTGCCGGTTTTGCAACTTTGGGGTTTTCCGGCAGATAGCAAAGAAAATTTGAACATATTTGCAAAAGACATTTTGCTCTCAATTTCAATGAAATAAACCATACTTATCATATTTTTGCTGCATTCTTGTATGGTATGGTACACCTACAAAATATTTAATTTGGTTTACAGTACTAGGCCATTGTAGCACGTCGGGGCGGGTATGATACTTGGCGTTTGTCTTGGCGGGAGAGAGAGAGAGAGAGAGAGAGCGAGACGAGACCAGACGTGCCAATACAATGGCCTATAATGGTCTACAATGCCAAACAATGTACTTGAATGACATCATACTTCAGTTTTTTATGTGGAAACCTAATTTTACGCTCTCAAAGTGTGATCGGAACCCTTGGTGGGTGAGTCCTACTCGCACTTGACCGGTTATTTATATTCATTTACCTTGCCTCATACCCACATAAAATACGACCCTCTTCCCTTACGACCATACCAGTCTCAACTTACGCTGTTTTTGTAGTTTTCCCCATAATATCCCGCTTTTTCCGCGTTCCGGTGGCGAAGAACCACATCGGGGAATACTGCTGTTGCATACTGATGAATCACCCTGACTTTACTCGGAGTGGACACGCCATTATTCTACCCAAAACTACGCAGTTTGTTCTGGATTCTTTCTTTCATTCTACTTAACTAGAGTAGGCTTTGGTTAACTTTCTCGATTAGTGATTCGTAAATCCAAACACGTACAGTAAACTAATGGAGAATTCACAACATAAGTTAAGTAAAGATATGTAGGCACCTAATAGTTTCCACTGACTAGTATACGCGCAACCCTACTTCTGGCATCGAGAACATCTCTCCTCATCAAGAAATCTCGCTATATTTATGTGTATTCATAATTTCTTTATATTGCTTAATAATACTATATGTATGTGTGTATGTGAAAATATCTAAGTAATATGTAATGTAATATTGTATCCCTGTTGTATAGACCTTAATAAATAAATAAATAATCGGTTAAGTGCGGGTCGGTATCGCACACGAAGGGTACCGTACCATCGTACAACAAATCAAAAGCACTCAAAACAATAAAAAAATAAACAAAAAGAAAATTTAAAAAGCTTATGCCTTCACGAGATTTGAACCGACGACCTCCGGATTGAGAGTCTACATCATACCGGCTAACCACCACCATGTGGGTTGACGCGAAATATGCTCTCATATTTAAATGTGTAGTATATGTGTCTATGACATGGTTGCTATGACAATAAATAAACAGTTTCAGTCAAGATCTCCATTTTGAAATGCGTAAGTGTATCTAAACACGTCTCTTGTATCGGGGCCCCCTTTAATTTGCAATATCTCTCGTATTTCAGTATTTGTGGTTGGTGCGGCAACAGATATACACATTCTGTGAAAATTTCAGCTTTCTAGCTATTACGGTTCGTGCAGACGGACCCGGTGACAGACAGGACGGACGGACGGACGGACGGACGGACGGACAGACGGACAGCGAAGTCTCAGTAATAGGGTCCCGTTTGGCACCCTTCGGGTACGGTACCCTAAAAAGAGTAGCAGCTAGCTAGCAGGGACAGAAACATGATGAGTAGCGTCTACTCAACTCTCCAATCTTAGCATCTTTGACGGTGTCGGCATAAGCAGACCGCACTTTTCCTCACTGGAAAATCTTTTGCCAGATATTCCAGCCGAGCCATGCACCTAGATTATCATTTCAAAGCCGCATCGCTGAGACAAAGCTTCAAAGTGCAGTTAAACTGAAAGGGCGGTAACTCCAGTGGCCCATTTAATAGAGCGATTAGTTACTACAATGTTAACATGGCTGCCCAGTAAAATAGGGAAAAGTTGTTTTTCAGTCAGTATTGAATCAGTTTAGGCAGTTCCCCAGATAAGTAAAGGGAACTATATTTTCTATCATCAAAATTTATATTTGTCATCAAGTTTTATCACCTAATAAATAGATCTATCGCCACGAAATATTTTCGTTCTCAGATAAACAAAAATTGTTCCCAGGTATGAATTATCAAATTAATGTTAATATATTGTGTAAAATAAGAGATCGATAACCAATAAAATTATATTGCATTACATGAATATAAACTTCGTTCTTATAATAACAGTTTTGTTACTTAAATAATAGCTCTGTGCTCAGAATGGTAGATCTGTCACCAAATAAACCGAAATGGCTAGAGTAGGTTATTGTGGCTAAATTTAAA
Organism: Argyresthia albistria; assembly: GCA_963457715.1. Taxonomy (NCBI): domain Eukaryota; kingdom Metazoa; phylum Arthropoda; class Insecta; order Lepidoptera; family Argyresthiidae; genus Argyresthia; species Argyresthia albistria. Next base: position 3,051,201 of record OY735272.1, read on the forward strand.
TTGGGTTTAGGTTAGGTTGGAACTTTGAAAAAGGAAAACCTGAGCGAGCGAAGCGGAGCGTAGCGAGCGTATGCAAATGAAAAACAAAATAATATATACCAAAAACACTTATTTGGCACTAGATAATATATCTCGACAATTTATTGGTGATCTCTTTAAATTAGTTTGCTTAAATACTTATTAGGACACACCTATTATAATACATACAAAAACATTTTTTCATCACATCTATTCAAAAAGATCTACTTTAGTCCCGGCCAACAGGGACTAAAGTAGGTCATTTAGTCCCTAGGGACTAAAATTAACTTTTTAATTTTGTTGCCAGTACAAAGGAAAAAAATGCTGTCACTAATCAGTTTCACTACCACTCAGGCTGACAGACCGAATAAAAAGAGAGATCGATTCTAAACGCAGCCAATAAAAAAAAAAGTTTGTACTAAAATGCGTACTCGACACAGATTAGATAATCCGATCGACCGAATCGATTGACACCGATTGGTGACAACAGAGAAACAACCTTACAGAATTGATATCGAAACACGGACCAAATAATTAAAAAAGTTGTGGAAAATTTGTAAACAAAGCGCGCCAAATCTGAATGCTGTAATTATTTCAATTTCGTTTGCGGATATGAGTAAAGAATATGAGTGAAAGTGAGTGTCTAACTCCAGATGATAACAACAAACGCGAATGACAAATACAAGATCTTTTACCAATAAAATCACGAGGAATTTAGGTATGTAAAAACTAGTGTTTATCTGAAAATGCTTTTAGAACCAATTTTCAAGATTTAGCCAATACTAAACAAGCTTTAACTATGTGGAGGACATATTCGTAATTCGTAATTTCTTTATTGTACTAACACAAGAATGAATACAGAAAATTATAATAGATAACAAGAGATTTCTTCCAACAAACCATTACACACAACAATCACGACAATTGTGTAAATAAATATAGGGTCTAACAGAAAGGGGTGTACAAGCCGAAAGAAGGTTATTAGGGACATCATTTTGAACAACTTTCACAATGGGACCGACTTGATCAGAGCAACATTATTTTTAACTCCACCATACACATCAGCTGAGCGCTAGGCCCGAAATGTACTGAGTTTAAAATAAAGTTGCTCTGATCAAGTCGATCCCATAGTGAAAGTTGTTCATAATGATGTCCCTCTTTCCGCTTGTACACCCCTTTCTGTTACACCCTGTATAGCTACATGTATGTTATTTTATTGATTACTTACTACTTTTCTCATAGAGGGTGATGAAAAGTAGAGTGTCCACCTCAGGAGTAAAAACTATTTTTGGCTCGAGTGATGTACTTTGAATCCCTCGCTCCCTCAGGATTCTACTTTTGAGTCCCTCGTTACACTCGGGACTCAACTCTAGAATCCCTCGGTCGCTCAGGATTCAAAAAACACTCTCGCCCTAAAAATAGTTCTTTACTCCCTTGGTAAACAATCTACTAATTTGGTACTAGACCTTATATCTCAGGATTTTAGGTGATTTATTGTGGAACTGATTTTGCATTGTTTGGTGACTACATTTTGGTGACAGATCTACTATTTTGAGGACAAACCCTATTATTTAAGAAACACAAAACTAATTAAATTGGTGATAGCTTAAATGATACCGATAAGTAAATAGACAGAATGTTTGTCTGTTTGTTTATTTATTTTTACTCAAATGAGTTCGAGGCCATTATCTCTTGGTGCAGCACCATTGAAAAATTGCAAATACCACGAGATGGCGATAAGATATATAGGATTTATTCTAAGATAAGCGCCACCTAGAAGTATGTTAACTGAAACCATGGCGTTTAAAGTACAAATCTTACTCCTCACGCCATCTCTTTTTTTACCACTTTTTTTCATCTCTCTAATTTTTCCTTTCACGCCTGGTTTGCTGTGTGGTGACGTAATTGAGACGAGTGTATGTTTCAGTAGTTGGACGTTTATTGAACCCCGAACGTACAATGGAATGGCTTATAAAGACAAGGGCGGAGGTGAGTGTGTGGGTGTGTGTGTACACATGCTACACCTTCCCCCTTTTTTTAAAGAAAAAATATGTTAATTCTATCTTATTTTTTCTAGAATTTAAAACAACAATAACATTTCAATTTTACATCACAACGGATCTAAATTATTAATCTGGCTCTAAATTAAAATTAATTAAACACATAAACAAAATCTGTAACATTTATCTATAGCTCACTCTAACTTGGAAAGTAGACTAACTACTTACATTTATTAATTGTATACCTACTGGCTGTAACACCATTACTCTTACAAATACAACTTTTACATTACAAATAGTTACTCAACCTAGCCTAAGGTGTTCTCTCTTATACGAATTTAATTATAACACTGTATTCAAAATTTCTTGAAACAATACATATTTTAACAATAACACATAGGTACTCTATAAAATAAACATTTAATCTTTGATTACCTTACAACAACATTATCGGACTTGCCAATAGTTATGTACCATACTAAAAAACATAACTTTAACTCAAACCATACGAATCCATCAATTTGTAAGATATTCTGTAAAAATTAGATGATCAGTCTAACTTTTATCGAAAACCTAACAAACGAAGTGTTCCCATCTGTCTTACTCGCTGCAGGAGTAGCACTGTTCCAACATTCTACACAATCGTTTCATGCTCCTAGAAAACAAATTCAATCCTTTTACATGTACTATCAAATAACAAATAACACCATCATTCCTAAATACAAACAAATTACATAGCTCAATACTCTATTTCAAATTAAGTATAAGTACATATTGTATCCAATTACTTTATTGTAGACACACATAAAAAAAAATAACAATTCTTCTTCATCTCATTATCCAATTTTAACATGTTATTCCTATATGCTTATTAATTCATTTACTTGAAGATAATAATAGTTGTTTGCTACCCTAGTGTCACGTTAACTTTAAAATTCTGCAAAAATAAAAAAAATAAATAGAATATTTTAATTTAATGTGAATACTATATAACCGAACTTTCTTTCGTGGTATCGGTACATTTTTCTCACTCTAACTTATTTTCCGATCATAAAAAAAAAAAACACTACATTTACACTTTTGGTTTTTAACCCGTACTGAGCATCCTGTAGCTCTCAGTTAATTACTCTGATTACCAACAAAATATACTCTAGGAAGTAAGATTTATCGTAACTCCTGGTTAATTACTCCTTTTGTCAGTTAAATCTCCTTAACCTTTGTGTCCTCGTTCATACATTTTATTCGTTTACACTATTTCTACTAATGCCTTACTACTTCATCGCCAAGGAGTTCTCTGCTCCTGGTACCTACTAATATCCTGGCAAGGTCGCCATGTGGTGACGTAATTGAGACGAGTGTATGTTTCAGTAGTTGGACGTTTATTGAACCCCGAACGTACAATGGAATGGCTTATAAAGACAAGGGCGGAGGTGAGTGTGTGGGTGTGTGTGTACACATGCTACAGCTGGAAGAGATCTCTTTTTAGAGATAAGCTCGCCTTTGTACATGTATTTTCTTTAATGTAACTGTTTAAACTTTAAGTATACAAAAATATTAATATTATATTGACGTTGACTAAGTAATATGTATGATTTTATGGTCAATAAAAATTTTGAACTGAACTGAACTTAAATTATTGTGTGCAATAAAGCATTGAATTGAATTGAATTGAAGGGTTACTAATTCTAATTTGTATGGGATGAGCACCCTGCACTCTCAGTCCATTAACAACATAGTGTCACGCCTTTACCCATACTCGGTGTATTAAATACTCCATGACTGTCAGCTAACTCATCAGGGCCATCTATTTAGAGGTCAAGGGTGTCTGGAAAATATAATTATAACGACACCAACACATGAATAACTTTCCTTTTCTCATTTTTTCCTTGTAGGGATCGGAACCCTAAAACAATCAATAGAAATCCCCTCATGCAGCAAAAACTTATATTAACTATCCTTATCTAAGTTAAAAAAAACGGCCAAGTACGAGACGCACTCGCGTACGTAAGGTTCCGTACCATTATCTATAAAAACGAAAAAAAAATCGTATAAGTGCGGGTCGGTATCGCACACGAAGGGTACCGTACCATCGTACAACAAATCAAAAGCACTCATAACAATAAAAAAATAAACAAAAAGAAAATTTAAAAAGTTTATGCCTTCACGAGATTTGAACCGACGACCTCCGGATTGAGAGTCTACATCATACCGGCTGAGCTACCTCAACCATGTGGGTTGACGCGAAATATGCTATCATATTTAAATGTGTAGTATATGTGTCTATGACATGGTTGCTATGACAATAAATAAACAGTTTCAGTCAAGATCTCCATTTTGAAATGCGTAAGTGTATCTAAACACGTCTCTTGTATCGGGGCCCCCTTTAATTTGCAATATCTCTCGTATTTCAGTATTTGTGGTTGGTGCGGCAACATATATACACATTCTGTGAAAATTTCAGCTTTCTAGCTATTACGGTTCGTACAGACGGACCCGGTGACAGACAGGACGGACGGACGGATGGACAGACGGACAGCGAAGTCTCAGTAATAGGGTCCCGTTTGGCACCCTTCGGGTACGGTACCCTACAAACATTGTTGTATGGGAGCTCCCTTTAATGTGTTTTTAGGGTACCGTACCCGGAGGGTGCCAAACGGGATCTTATTACTAAGGCTCCGCTGTTCGTCTGTCCGTCCGTCCGTCAGCGGGTCCTAGAGCACGAACCGTGATAGCTAGAAAGTTGAAATTTTCACAGAATGTGTATATCTATCGCCACAACAACAACAAATACTGAAATACGAGAGATATTACAAATTAAAGGAGGTCCCCATACAAGAGACGTGTTTTAATTTTCTTTTTCTTTTTGTTTTATTTTTTTGAGTGCTTAAGTTGTGTTGTATGATGGTACGGTACCCTTCTTGTGCGATTTCGACTCGCACTTAACCGTTTTTTTTGTATTTTTTGTTAGAGCAGCAACAGAAATACATCATCTGTGAAAATTTCAACTGTCTAGCTACCACGGTTCATGAGATACAGCCTGGTGACAGACGGACAGACAGACGGACAGCCTTAGTAAAAGGGTCCCGTAGGGCACCCTTCGGGTACGGAAAAACACTAATAACTATATATAATAACTGTCTGCATTGCGAGGTAGTAGCAACTAATTTCAATAAGTACCTATTCTATTCAAGCTCAATTTTCAAGTTCCTTCAATATGTTGTTGTTGAATATTGACATTTGTTTTTCTTCTGTCTTTGCGTTTTTTTTTTTTTTGTAATGGCAATGTACGCTTCTGAAGTCGCGGTCCGTTTTGCGCTTACCTGTTTGCAGTGGATTTTATTTATCATAGTGCGCTAATTTTTTTTTCTTCTGCTAAATGTGTGTATGTGTGTGTGTGATGTTTACTTACATTGTAGTAGGTTTTCTGTTTTCTCACAGCAATCCTTGTCTGGTGGGGGTTTAGGTCACCCCATTGGTTTATATTAGTTATTTTGTTTCTGTAATTACGTTATTTATTTTCAACTAGGTATATTCCTCTACCTAGTTATATATTTATATATTATAGTATATTATTATATCTTCTATTACTTATATATGGATTTCAATAACGATAGCTTCTTGTCGTGTGCGTCTAGCTCTAGTGATGAATTTGTAAGTGCAGAAAGTGACATTTCCAGTGTGGAAGAACCACTTTCAGCCAAACTCAGAACTGTCTTTGGTGGGTCAGGGAATAATCTGAACGTTGTGCACATCAATGCTCAGAGCATTCACACGAGCTACACAGATCTTATCGAGGCTTTTAGTGACCAAAGTGTGGACGCTATCCTTGTCTCGGAGTCATTCCTGAAGCCTTCACTCTCTTCATCTATGTACTCTCTTCCAGGTTTCAGGCTCTACAGGAATGACAGAGTCGGGAAAGCAGATGGAGGTGTTGCTGTTTACCTGCGCGCGGATATTCCGTGCAAGGTGATTAGCGCATCCCCTAGTCAGTACTCCGAGTCTGCTGAATATCTCTTTCTCGAAATTCTTCTTCGCCACAATAAGGTGCTGCTCGGTGTTCTTTATAGCCCCTCTCTTCGTGTTGATTACTTCGACACCTTTGAATCTATTCTTAATGACTTGACCCCACTTTACGATGACACTCTCATTCTTGGGGATTTCAACACCTGTCTCCTTAAAAATAATTCTCGTTCAGCCAAACTTAGATCAATAGTCGATTCATATAATCTGCACATTTTGCCGCTTGAGGCCACTCATTTCCAGCCACATTGCTCGCCCTCTCTTCTTGACATCATAATCATTTCCAACTTGGATAAGGTTGCCACTCATGGTCAACTTAACTCTCCTTTCTCCTTTCACGACCTCATTTACGTCTCGTATAAAATTCGGTCCCCCAAGTGCAGAACTAAATTTATTGAAACTCGTAGCTTCAAAGCCATCAACCTGGATTCCCTCAAGTCTGATGTTTCACTGGTCGATTGGTCCCCTGTCATCTTGAGCGAGAGCGTTGATGACAAAGTCCACAACTTCAATGCAATTGTCTTGGGACTTTACGACAAACATGCTCCCATTAAGAAAGTTAGAGTGAAGCACCTGCCTGCTCCCTGGCTAAACGATGTTATTAAGCGACTCATGGCCAAGAGAAATCGGGCTAAGTGCAGGTACAAAAAGGATCCGACAGATGACAATTTTCTCACCTACAAATGCCTTCGTAATCGATGCAATCGTCTCTGTCGCGACGCCAAACGCCGCCACATCTTTGAGTGTATCGAAAGGTACACTCCTGCTCAGGTGTGGAAATTTCTCAGGACACTTGGTATTGGCAAGTCCCAAGACACGCATTCGGGTAATGTCGATCTCAACGCTCTTAATCAATTTCTCTCTGCACCGCCCGTTGTGATGGACTCTTCTGTCAAGCAAGCCACTCTTCGGAGCCTGCGCTCTAGGTCACTTCCCAAAACCACTCCCTTCAACCTGAGTTGTGTCGGAGTCGACACAGTTAAAAAAGCATTGCTTGCGATTAGCTCCAAAGCAGTCGGAGATGACAACATCTGTCTGAAAATGATCCTCACTATCCTAGATGACCTGCTTCCGGCCATAACACACATTTTAAATTTTTCCCTTTCGAACTGCTCCTTTCCTACTGCTTGGAAACAAGCATTAGTTATCCCTCTTCCTAAAACATCGAATCCCACCTGCTTCAAAGAATATCGCCCCATTTCCATCTTGCCGATCCTTTCAAAAGTCCTCGAATCCATTGTCCATACCCAGCTCTCCCAACATCTATCCACTTACAACCTATTAAATCCTTTTCAATCAGGCTTCAGACCGGGTCACAGCACTGTTACGGCTCTACTCAAAGTGACTGATGATATTCAGTCTGCCATGGATCAGAAGCAGCTTTCGGTGCTAGCCCTGCTCGACTTCAGCAGTGCCTTTAACTGTGTTGACTTTGACATTCTCGTTGAACTTCTCAAATCTTTTAATGTCTCTTCCCATTCCGTCAGCTGGTTTGACTCTTACTTACGTGACCGTAAACAGCGTATTAAATCGGAGATTACTTGTACGGACTGGTGTGACCTTTCCTCCGGTGTCCCCCAAGGTGGCATTCTCTCTCCTCTTCTATTTTCTATATTTATTAACTCCATCTCCGATGTCCTCTCTTCTTCTTATCATCTCTACGCGGATGACCTTCAAATCTATCGTCACTTCTCTCCCGACAATGTAAACTCCGCTGTGGAAGCGTTAAACGCTGACCTGGAGGGCATTGGAGGATGGGCCTCGTCATTTGGGCTACTGGTTAACCCAAACAAGTCCCAGGCCATGATTTTAGGTACCAGACACTCACTAAGTTTGTTGCAGCAACAGTCTGTCCCTCCTGTCACTTATAACGGTACTTTAATCATGTATAGCGACAAGGCCAAAAACCTGGGTGTAGTTTTCGATAACCAGTTAACCTGGTCAGCGCATATTAGCGAGGTCAGTAGGCGAGTTTACGCTACTTTTCACTCTCTCAGGAGACTTCAGAACTTTCTTCCTCGCCAGACCAAAATTATTCTCGCCCAGTCTCTTCTACTTCCCCTCATCGACTATGCTGATGTCTGCTGGGTCAGCGCAAACGAAGAGCAACTGAACAAACTCGAACGACTTCAAAATCTCGGGATTCGGTTCATCTTCGGACTGCGCAAGTATGATCACGTTTCACAACATCGCAGGGAGTTGAATTGGCTACCAATTCGTCTTCGACGGGACTCTCATATTCTATGTCTTCTCTACAATATTTTGTGGAACCCTCGGTACCCTAACTTCCTGCGTGATCGCTTCGAATTTCTTTCTTCAAGCAGGCTTCGGAGAACTCACATGGTTTCGTTGCTTAAAGCCCCACATCGCTCCACTGGAGCCTACGAGCACGGGTTCACAATCCGCGCTACACGGCTGTGGAATGAGCTTCCCTGCACCATCAGGGACAGTCCATCACTAAATATCTTTAAAAACCGTCTAAAGAAGCACTATCTTTCATTGTCAATTTAGATATATACTGGTATGTATTAGTGTATTCATACGATATTTATTGTTAAGCTGTATTTATGTAACTGTGTATGTAGTCTATTCCTTAGCAATAGGTTCTTATATGTACCTATGTGTAATAATAATATCTATGTATTATAGGTACCTACTAGAATAGTTTTATTGTACGCGCAATTCTTCCCCTTACCTATCATCTCCGTCTCCTACCCAACATGGTTTGCTGGAAGAAATCTCTTATTAGAGATAAGCTCGCCTTTGTACATTTTTTTTTTCTATGTTAAGCTATTTTTACTGTCATGTGAGTACAATAAAGAAATTACGAAATTACGAAATTAATAACACCCTCGACACATGAATGAAACATTAATTCTAAAACTAACTCGTATATTCACATGTCTCCTTGTTATGTTCATTATTTTCAAGGCACAGAAAAGAGTGAAATTGATTATAGCTCAGAACCAACACAGTAAAAGACTTCACTAACTACACATAAAATCAAATCAGTCCACTTGTTTTAGTGATAGAGTGCCACAGATAGACAAACGCTCTAAAATACCACTTCCCTTTTTTTCGCCGGGTTTTAAAATATATTAGATATCAAAATTAATTTCCATAGAAGGTGAAATCCACCTAACTCCTAGTTACACATTACATATTGAAATCGGTCGAGATTTAGTACGAAAATCTCAAATTCAATCAACTAAACTTCTTTCGAGCGTGTGCTATGATGTTTACCGGCCCTTTACGTAAAATAAGGTTTTTCATAATCCACTCTCACGGCTCGGCTGTACTAACTTATCGGTACATAAGCCAAAATTTGTGTAGAGATGGTTGATTCGTGCTTATTATTTAAACTAATAACTAAAATCAGGATAACAGGACTAATTTAGGAAGCTAATTTAATATTGCTGCCTCGCGAGTTTAGTGGGAGTAAGTAAAGATAATGTTGAAAATATTAACCAACTGTCTATAGCATTCATTACCACTTCAATACTCGAGGCCTGGATGGACGTACAGTACATCTACATAGAACCATGGACATATGAAACCACCATTACGTTGCATCCTACCAAAGTCTTGTGACTAACTTCACTTTGGTGGTTTCACTTGTTGCTTGCGCCCATTTAGGGCCTACTCATATAATCAATAAGGTTGACCACCAATGCAACCCTAAATGAATTATGATGATGATGATGATGACTCTAAAGTCAACCTTGTCGGGTGGGTTCAGCCGCCATGATAATTTCGCGTATGCCCACTCATTAGCCAGGGGATCTGATTACGCACGTTTCAACGAAACCTAACTAGGGAAATAAGGGTTATTACTTATCAGCTCAGGATTGCGACTAAGGCCGACTTGTACCACACTTTTCGATAGCCGCTACATACACTTTAAACACAACACGGTCACCAAGCACTATTGTTAAGTGTCAGTCAGCTAGGCTCACACCTTCTTAGATCGCTGTGTTGTATTTCATCCCCATCCAAACTGTATTTAAAGGCTGACAAAATGCGTGGTGCAAGCCGGCCTAAGATGTTTAACTAATTCGACTTTATGACGTTTTTATAGAAGAGAACGTTCGTGATACCGCGTGAGTTAGTTCAACGCAGTAAGTTTTTTTAGGCTGTTTAATTACATTTTTTTATTGTTAAGTTAGGAAGGAATGAATAAAATTTTAATTGGCAAAATCATAAATCCTGTATGTAAAATATTCAGAACATTAAAGTATGTAGAGTTTTCATATTCCACATTTTACAACCGGCCAGAAATGGCTTAAAATGAAAAATCGAGAGAAAAACGTTACAAAATTAAAATGTAAACAATTTAATTATCTCAAATGAGACAATGGAACGCGGTGTGTGTCGAAGCGGGCCACAGAGCGGGCAGACTGCTCTGGCATACGAATTAGATAAAGTTGCAAACATTGCACTGTCCACAGAATGCCACAGTATACTACATACAGTCTATTGCGCATGTGAATTAACTTTTGACAGCATTAAACCCGTATTTTTTGACATCAGCAATGAAAAATATTGCAGAAATAAAGTAATGAAAAGAGTGTGCCTACTTAGTAGTCGTGAACCACTAGCATTACCACTTTGAAGAGAGATGTTTTGGACAACTTAGTTCGTGGAAGTTACGCTTTCAAGCTAAACCAAACCTCCAATCTTGACTAACGTCCAAGTTTTCAATTCTCAGATAGCTAACGCTAATCTACCCGTTTATCTAAGGAATTTGAAGAGCTACGAGTCAGTATGAGAGGTTCGAGATGTATGTGAATGCACTAGTTTGAATGTAAGACTATCAATTGGTGCTGCTTCAGTGTCATGCAGATTTCATAATGTACTGTGGGGTGGCCCGCGACAACACCCTCTTGTGCGGGGTCCATCCTACGTGCGTGATAAAATGCGCACGACACTAAAAGAGCCCTCGCAGAAATGCGGACTGAGCAGCGAATCGGACAATTCTGTGGCTTCTGGGACGAAATCACCGGGGACTCTCGGAGAATCTCTGAAATAAACGTGATATTCATTCAGAGGTGTTTCTGAGAAACAAAGGTTAGAGCATTCTACGTTTAGAGTTAAAGTGCTACTGTGCGCTATTCAGAAGACTCGTTGTAGAAGAATTAATTTGAAAGTTCCAACAAAGGGTCCTAGAATAAGACTATGCTTCTCTACAATGCACAGCGAAATAGATGCAGTTTATGTCAATAAGTTAAGTCATAGAGTTTAGTACCTATAAGGGGAACATGTCACAATGACAGTTCTGGATTATGAGGAATTCATGCGCTTGAGATACCTCTCAGTGCTGAGACCGGCACATTTATTACGGCCCAAGTCTACGAGTACACGAAACAAAAAGTGTTTTCAATTCATAGTCCTTCGGTCTTCCTTCCCTCAATTTCAAAAACACTTAAAAGTTACGAAGAGAGGCGTAAACTCCGTATAATGCAGCGTAAACGAGAGAGTAACTTCGTTGATTATTTACATCTCTTTGAAAGAGTAAATTTTTGGAGCTATTTCATGGCATCACAGTTCTGTTGCTTTTATTATGAGAAAATAGTTATGAAACATACATTATGAAACAAGGGAGCAAAGTTGGTTATAACATACGAGGTTGGTTTACCGGCTCAAGCCGCAGGCGAGAGCAATAAAGAACCAAGTATATTATTACCAATTGCTCACGAGTTTCATACGACGTTTTTCAACACACTTGTGAGGAAAAATCTATAATTATCTTCATTGGTACTCGACATTTTCACAATAAAAAGAATGAATGACAAGTTTTATTTGTTGAAAACTGAAAATGGCGCGCACTTTTTTTTTGTTTTCGCTCATTGACTCTGACTGTCAGAGGCAATGGAAAGGCCAAACAAACAGTCATAATAAACGAAATACATTCTGTTTTCTTAGTTTGCTTGTAATTTGATGAAAATAAATGTTAGGTCATCTTATTTTGACAATAACATGTATTAATTAGTAATTAAAGCTAATTAAAGCACCTAAAATTTTTCAGCATAAAAATTCTTTGCTATCATTGCTGGTCCGAAAACTATATAATAACTATGTAATATTATTACCACACGCGTGTATAATAGGCAGCATTCTAAAACCCACGTCATAACGGTCACTTTACGAGTGTGCTGTAACCTTGTTATTACGTTTTATACAGAACGCATGCATTTATGCATAAACATGCATCTCACAGAATATTTATTTGAGAAGCTTTAATGTTTGTTCCCCGTACCTTCGGCGATGGGATAGACCCCTGGCACGCAAAATTGAGAACTAAATAACTGGCTTTGATAATGGCTCAGCTGTGACTCCAATACACCGCTATGGAAAAGGCCTAACGTTCTATTATATTATTATTTTCTGATTCGCCGGCATCAATCTCAATCACAATAACTGTTTTTGATGAACATACTCCTATTGCAGCAGCCTTTTGTTCCAACTCTAATCTCTTTGCTACTTGAGTTGACTTAATTTAAGTCTTCCTCTAATTAATGACCGTAGTTTAGAAACTTGCTCCGGTCGCCGAGCATTTAATGGATTTCAGATGTCCGTGCCTATTATCTTCCAGAAAATTCGAATTCGGTTTATATTCAAGTCCGTTTGATGAATGAAGGGTATGATTCAAGTAAATAAGATGTACTGCGGTTTAATTCAGGGTTAAAAAGGTATAAACCATGGTTTTAAAAGATATAAACCGCAGAAAGAGCATCTTTAAAATGGCGCGCGGAGGAGATGTCTCATATCGATGTTTTTGCCATTACAAACACAATTTATAGAATTTATTATAAATGTTTTTGAGTCAAGAAAAAATCTAGTGATATTTGTGGACTTATATCGAAAGTCAAACTAAAACAGTTTATTTGTAAAGTATACCGAAAAATCTGCCGGATTGTGGCCTAGTGATAAGGTTCGCTTGGTTTGTCCTAATAAAGTATCCTATTCAAGGCCATATTCTCGGTTAAAACTCCTATTTCGTGCTCCGATATCGGCCAATAGAGCTATCCGAGATTTAACAAGCTGAACTTCACTCGAGATAGCGACCCATCCCTGCTGAAAGACGACCTGACAACCTTTAAATAAAACCCCTTCCTACGACCCATTCATTTTCATTGTATTTGCAAAAGCAATCTGCAATATTCAATATTCATGAGGTTTTAATAGAGGATAATGTTACCAACCAAAGTATCAAATCGCAATCATTCGAGAAAGTATTTAAGCCCTACACCTTTATTTATCAAGAAGAAGGGCTGCGGAACGCAAAATTAAGTGCCTTTTGAATCATGTTTTCCGCTTCTTTGGGACTCGAATAAAAATAAATCTGACGAATTTATGTTCGGTCGCCGGGAAACTTCTGTTGCGTGAAACTTGTTGCGAATACATTTTCATCACTCATTTGTATAGTTTTTGACAATCATGAGCGCATGCCGTTGTGCTTGTTTGTTTCTACCAGTACAGCCAGCACCTTAGAATTTGCTTATCCACTCGCAATATTTATTATTATTAACAGTTTTACATGTATAACATAAATTGGTACGGGCTGGGCTGTTTATAGCCGCCCCACCCAAGGCAGTCCTCCGCTTTATTATGTGTGCAAATGTTATAAATTTTACAAAACCTTGTAAATATTAACTCCTCTTCAATAAGGGTCGTAGCGCGCTACGGCGTAGCAGCTGCTACGAAATATTAATCGTACATTTATGTGTTAGCTTGGACAATTAAATCCTGATTCGACAAAATGACTACATTGTGTTAGTTCATTGGATTTCATTTGACACGATGAGTTATGGCTGAATGCACAAACTACTATAAATAATACTAAGAAACTAAGACTAATATAACGTGCATATTCTCTGAGTATAGTCAGCGGCGCGGCGGCGGTATGACTTTGAGTGACTGTTATGTCAATAATTGAATTAGTAATTGTGAACTCGGGTCTGAGCCACAGATGCACACCCATTTTATTAACAGACCTATTCATCAATTCCTTTGTTAAGATAAGAGTGACTAGGACAAAAATACGCTTGCCAACGTTGCAAAAAGTCTTTCTCTTCCCTATTATTATGTTGTCTACGGTCGAAACTGTTATTTTTTGTGCGGCCACAGTTTCCTCGAACCATTCGTCTTAGGAAAAGTCGTTCTTTTGCTGAAGCTAAAACTGTAATAAGTTAAATACGCAGTACTATTGGAGTTGTGGATATATTTCTTTTGTTTTTGTGGAACAAATGCTGCGGTAGATTAACTGTTTTGTACTACATTATTAATGGGTTTTGGAGCATAGCATTTCGATATTTCAAAGGATGTTGATGGGTTATTTAAAAGCACGTACCAAACATAAGATATTTGTCCATCCATATGTGTATAATACTCGTATATCGTGCACGTATTGACCAGAGCTAGACATTTATGTGTGTCCTAGTGAGAAATGGTTTGTGTTATGTTGTAAGTCTATATTTTGTGCTATGTGTCGCCTGTCATTGTTTTTTCTCCAAATAAATGAAATAAAAATAGATAATTAGTAGTACCTTTTGGAGTCGAAACCCTCGGTCCATGGGGACTCCAGAGGTGCGAGCTCATTTCAAAGAACTTTCTTCGCGCCTGGTCAACGCCTCAAATGACCGGAAGGCTGTAGCCTGCCTTGGGCCGTGCATGAGCCTTGAAATACAGCGAGGCAACGCCGCCAGTCTTCTGCTACTTTATTGACGGCGGCTGGCTCAAATTTCCTCTTTGAATAAAAAATACCTACCTTTACTTTCTTAATATTTATAAATCTAAAATGAGTTTTTTTTTAAGATTGTAGGTTTTTGTAGTAATAGTCTCCGCAAGACACTTATAACATTGTGAGTCTGTATCAATATAACCGGATAATAATAACCATATGTGACAGGAAAAAATAAATATTTTGTAAAATCACGATTACCTGTCACACATGGTTTACACGGACTTTGAAACTAGGCCATACCTGTTTCACCATTACTTTTGATACCTATCTATAATTTAGATTGCCTGTACCTACCTAGATGTGACTTTCAAAACAGGACAGGTTAAATTAACATCGCCTTTGCTTCGGCATTAGTAAGACAGAATAATTGAAAAGTCGTATTCAAGTCCGGCTTCCTATGAATTTGTATTCAAAAAGAGCAGCGAAACTTTGGGAATAGGTTCTTGATTGCATTTTATTAACATTTCGCATGGACGGGGGCTGAGGGGGTTTGGAGACAAAGCCAATTAAGAATCGAAGCGGACGCTTGTTATAAATTTAAATGACTTTGCAATGTTTTCCTTATTGGAAGCACCTAGAGGACCTGCGCTTAAAAGGCTAGTTACTAATTAAAAACCAAATGACTTCAAACAGGAGGCCGTGTTGCTCTATGCTTTAAACATCGAAAAGAATAAATCTGAAGTTTTCGTAGTAAATAATATACGGTCGCCTTAATCCAACTTTTTTTTTTGCGATTTTATTCCGATACCGTTTTGATATGTCGGCGGCCGATCGTAGAATCATGATGTGCCCAAACGTGAAAAATCATGAAACGATATAATCAATGCGATAGCTTAGGTGAAGACAAAATGGGGCGAGCGCAGCGAAGCCCCCGAATAGTCTTCGTGTTCGTTTGACATGTATTACACAAAAAACATTACGTAGTGCTGATTAAAAATGCATCATGATGTGCCCGATTCTACTTTTTTATTTATTCGTATGACATCTCCGAGTAGGAACGTCACAGGCATATATCCAAATTTCTCAACCAGTTGGTAGCGTCATTTGTTAAGGTGATGAAGTCATCGGGGTCTCCAGGGTAAGCCCGAAGGGGGCATTCTTGAACTATGTGCTCTACTATCTGGAGCTCGGCACCGCAGTCGCAGCTTGGAGACGCAGACCAACCGCAGCGGTATCTGTAGTGGGCGCTGCGTCCGTGACCTGTTTGGATTCTGTTCAGTCGGCACCACTCCCGACGGGGCAATACGGAGCCCGGTACATATACTATCGGCCGCCGACAGATACATCACCATGTTACAGAACTTAGCTGTTCAGGTGGGATAAATTGGTACTACGGACTTGTCATTCGCCATCAAACAGATTATATACTATACTCGTCCGATATTATGAAGACTACTGACACTAGCGACCGCTATCAACTGAACAGCTTAGTTGGTGGCACTGTAACCATTATCAATCGAAAAACAGTAAACTTTATTTTACGAGTTATTATAAAACGGTCATGGAATTTTCTGACAAATTAGGTGACAGTTCAGACTGACTGAGACCGTTCACAGTTATTTTACATCCGACAGACGTCATTATTTCTTGTAATTTCGCACCAATAGTATTTAAGTTAAGTTTTTGATTCTATAATAGATGCCAAAAGTCAGAGGTAAAATAACTGTGAACGGTCTGTAGGTAAGGCAGGGCCATGCTTATCTAATGACTATGCGTGCAAGCTGTAAGCACCAGAATAGATAGACATGTCACCCTAAAATTGTAAAAACCGCGAGTTTACAATCTAACGAAAAAATAAACCGTTAGATTACAATCTGCCGATAAATTGTAAACAAGATCGACAAGATTTATGCTCTTTTTGGTACTTACAAGTCAACTTAACACGAAAGATAAACGGGGATCCGCTTCGCTCACCCACTTTATCCTTCACCTACCCTGACCCACCACATTACCCAGTGATTCGACATTTCCGTTTATCAACTAACGCGTTATTGTATGAAGTTCGGTACCTACTTCACAATTTATCGACGGATTTAAAACCGTTAGATTGTAATCTCGCGGGTTTTACAATTTAACGGTGACAGATACATATGAGGAGGTGACCACACAAGATACTCCACTAAAAATTCTACACTTTATAAACAAACAGATATTGTATTTACATAGCTGTAGCGTACAATGTGTGTTGAACAGGGGAGAGAGTTCAGATATATTTCAATTTTTTTCGTTGTTTAGATATTTCTGGTTGCCTAAATTGTGTTTTAATAGTCTCGTATACCAACCTACTGAAGCCGACTGTACCTTTTTGACCTAGATTAATAAGAATAAAATTGACAAAGGGAAAGTAATATTCAGCATTATCTTGCCCCTGGGATGCCTCAGAGATTGAATATTTACTTAACACCCCCCCTCCCCTACCCCTCCCTCTTCCTTACCTAGCAAGAACTGTATTCTGATAAATAATTGAAATCTGTGACCTACTGGCATTAGTGATTAAGCAAGTTTGTAGAACCTCAGTTCTTCGACGAAATTTGACGCTTCCATCATACTCTCATTACTGTATATCGAAATAATATAGGTATATCTAGTAAAGTACCTAGAACGAGGGTCACGAATTCCTAGATGGAGGTAAAATTATACTTGTTGCGAAATATGCCAAATGTAATGATAATGAAGTTGAAAAACATACCGTCACTTTTGATATTTTGATCAGAAAAAGTATAAGTAGCACTTCTATGTGAAAATGTGATACAAGACATTTCTTGTCAACAATCAACAGTTTTTTTTAACAAGCAATCAACAGTTTTTTTTCCCCAAAGCTATGATCGATTCCGCTATCATCGATTTCAATAAACATTAGGAGAATCGAGTTGGCAACTAGGCCGCCCGCTTAGCCCTGGGTTTCACAGCGCCACAAAGATAAGACTATGAGCTGGCCGGCCTCCAAACTAGACCGCATCTGCAGAACTAAATAGGTAGACCTATTTAAGGACCTTATTTAAGAGGGAACTTCAAAATCAGAACTCAGAATTTCATCTTCAGCTTAATTTTAGAGGAAATGATTTTTTTAAAGATCAAAGTCAAGTTCAGTAACCCTAATGGACAAAAATTTGCTAATATAAAAATAGATGGAAAACGATGGGACCCGTATTTTTTATTTCAATGTGTCGAAAACTGCAGCGCCTTTTTCTAGAACTCAAAACATATACGTTACATACAAATATTCCTCGTTTAAAGGTAAAGGCTACCGCTCGGCTTCGCCTCGCGGTCACCAATTAAACAGACATAGGCATAAACAATTTATTTATTCATAAAATCTTACAGCACAAAAGTGTATCACAAGAACTTATATTTAATACCGAGGTCTTGGATGTTTACTTACATCAAATCAAATCAAATCAAATATTTATTTATTTCACAAAAGAAAAGAAAAACAATTTATATAACTTAAATATTATGTGAAGACTTATGTGCAAAATTAAAATTAAACAAAAGCAGTACTTGTGATCCCCACCCTAGGCAAGCCTGTATCGTAGGGATCATACAGAGGAGAGATAGAGATCATATTTATACAGAGAGGGTACATTATTTTCATACAGCAGACCAACAACCAAGCTAAGCATTAAAAATGCTTGTGTTATTTATGATCACTGGTTGCTCACATTAACACCTTTAGAGTCTAAACTTTAGATATTAGAAACAAGTTTTGTTATAGTAAGAGAGCATAATATGTAGTGTGTCCCTGGGTCGGCGAAAATGCGTGTGAGTGTTGTTTTTTGTTTTGTGTCTGTTCAGCAATTTAAAGTGTGTACATGCGGTTTTTATTATAGATAAAATATTTTCAGTTTGCTCGTAATTAAGTGTTAAAAGCCAATTAGTTACAGTTTGAATTGGGGAGATATTGGGGCTCATACGCACTGTGCGGGTAGCCGCAATGCGGTCAGCAGTCGTGCGGTTGCAGTTGCGGTTAGCCGAGCGGCGGCGGCTAGCCGTAAGCGCAAACGGAAAGTGCGGATAGAATATACTTTGCGGTTGCGGTTTCGCGCGTCGCGCGCTTCGAGCGACCGAAGCGGTTTTGCAGCAGCAGCATCACACTGTGAATAGAAACTACTTTTTCGTACGTATATTTTTGATTGCGGTTAACCGGACGGCCGGCCGCATTGCGGCTAACCGGACAGTGAGTAGGGGGTCAAAGAAGTCTGCTCCTAAATACATAGTGATGTGGAAATGACAGGAAATCACAGAGAACTAAAGAAGCCTACGTCATCTTCTATTTCACTTATGATATTTTATCAAAGGGAACTAATATTTGGATGTTTTTATGTTCTTAATAGATAAGTAAAGGGATATCGAGCCACGCTTCACTTCTCATGCAGGAATAGTTTTGGTTTTATCTGATGGCTTGTTCGAAGGCTATACGGCCCATGTAGACTTGAATAGTTCCTGTAATTTACACTGGAATTTTCAGCAAATGGCTGTTATGTGTAAATGCTGCTCTGTTTAATGCAATGTTTTTTAATCAGCATCGCCACCGATATACAACATTATATACCACAACATCACTGTCATAAATAGCCATTATAGCCGATCTATAGAAAAAGCTATCCAAAGAATAAAAAGAGGTGTAACAGCTCTTTTTCTTCTTTGGATGGCGTGTGGAAATGTGTACAAAGATACTAATTGGTAGATTTTACGAGCGTAGAAGTAAATAAAGAATACTTCTATACTCTTAGTATTACTAAAGTATACGTTACGCTATAGCGGGTCCCGGGTCTTTGAATCGGTGATCAAAGAGCCTCTCCCCCCCCTTTATCTATTCTTCAGTAAACGTGAAACCATTACTAGATGTTCCGCTCTTCTTGTTATTAAAATTCATTCAGCTCCTTTAAACTCGCTCATTTCGTACATATCTCAGTACGTAACCTTATAACGTTTGCAAACACACTTAAAGAAAACTTTACAATTATTATACATAATTTTTATAATATTTCAAATTCTCCTACGAAGACATTATTTATACTATAGGTATCATGATATGAGCTACGGCAAAAAAAAATGTCTGGTTCTGTTTCATTTGTCAGAAAAGCTGTTCAAAATGTTGAAATCCTTTTGTCTTGACTTTTGCCGAAAGCATACAAACAATACCAGTATTTTTGTGCAGAACTAAGTATTCAGCGGCTAGTTAAGTTAAGTCAAAGCTAAAATCAATCCAAAATAAATAAGTTTTAACTAAAGACTGACCAAAGAGCTAAAAGGAAATGCGTATACTGTGAATTTAATTCCGGTCGAAACAAAACAATTCGTATTCTTTATTTGGATTTATAATTTTTGTTTTATTGACCGCCATCAATCATCCATCATTCATCATACGACTTTACGACAGAATGTAACGTATAACTTGGTCAATTGAACTATAGGATTTATCACATGTGTTAAATATTATCTTATGTCACAGATAGGCGTCACTCACTATTCTATCTGGGTGGCTTACTAGGCTTTACCACTGTGAAACATTTTTTTGGAAACTAACAAATGATCTTACTGTTATATAACTGATAACTATTTTTGTCTGTGGTATCACCTAATACCGCAGTTTGAATATTGAAGCAATGATGTCATCTAAATCAGGAAATTCCATCAGTATTAATTAAGATATCAGCTCTGGCAGGCTTCATTAAATATATTGAACTCCCTTTGATCTAACATGTCTTGAGAGTATTACGATTGTAGTAAGCAGGTACCTATAGGTTATTGATTATATTAAATAGGTAGTGAATGTGGCGATGGAAAAAACAATTTAATTTACAGTTTCTTAAATATAACCTGCCAAGTGCGAGTCGGACTCGCGTTGAGAGAGTTTCGTACAATAATAATAGGACTAGCACCAATATAATACCCTAAAAGTACCCTAAAATTAAGTTTTTCATAAAAACTTTGCACCCCAGATTTAGGGGGTTAGGGGGTTAAAGTTCTAGATTTCGGAGTTTTTATGGAATATGGATGCAAACATGTGCATACCAAATTTGAGATTTTAGGACTTCGGTAAGTAGAAGTAGTAGTAGAAGTTTTGATGACATTCGAATCGGTCATATTATTGAGCACAACTATTCCAAAATAAGTGATCCGCGAGTCCTACTCGCACTTGACCATTATTTTAATTATAATCACATACAAATACGACCCGTATCATATTCTTAGCGATCAATTCGCTGGCAAGCCGCAACCAATTTGCCAATATTTGGCGTGTCGCGTCTCCACTCTGCGCTAATAGGAGCGCCCTCTGATTGAGATAATGTTACATGCATGCGATGCATTTCGGATATACCTGCATAGTTCTCAGATAATGGTCGACGATGGATATGAATTTTTTAGAGCGTGCCGTGACCGTGTCCCCGTGATTTTGGTTAACGGAATTGTGATAAAATATTTTACTTTTATCGCCTCTGTCAACGGAACTACACCGAACAGTCGGTCTAACTAAATACAAGTAATTTTGTAATACTTCCATAGCAAAAACTGGTGTAAGAAATTGCAAGAATAAGAAATCACTCAGCCTGCCTATAGATACGGTCCGACGACGCTCCAACTACGTCATCACAAGCGTACATGCCTTACGAGAAATAAACAAAGAGTTTCGGAAATGGCCGATAGATTTTTGGTCATAAGTTTGATAATACTGGTACTACTATAATAAAACAAAAACTGGTGTTATGCCCACAAACCTAGCTTTAATAGCAAACGCCTCTGATTGCGAAATTCCGAACCTTCGGTCTCATTAATTCTAAATTATTTCGTACTCTAGGATAACTGGATAATTAAAATTAATATATGCCAACATATACGTCCGTGTTGTTTAATAAAACAACGACTTCTACCTAAGTACATGTCAAGTTCTTGCCTAATCTCTCACTTCTTACGACTTATGACAAGCTTTCCCCGACCAAGTACATATCCACCACGTTATCTAGGGAACGGCAAAGGCGGACTATACTGATACCACTATGAAAACGTCACTTCGCTGTCAGTTTAATTGCATTGTGTATGCTGCTCAATTAGACAGAGTAGATGGTGGCGCCATCGCTCACTCTAACGTGGTGGCACTCTTCAGCTTAAGTTAAGTTTTTGATCTGTGGCTTCTATCGTGTGTTGCCACAATAATTTTGCCAATGTCACGTAATGAACCCTGCACTCCAACAATCTTTTGGCGCGCGGTGACAGTAGAACTGACGCTTGATGACGTTGATGACCAATGAGGAATGAAATATCTGTGTTGATGACAAGTTCATTGCATTTAAAGTCTTCATAAAATAAAAGGCCCGTTTTGACAGTTCACGCCCATGAAGTTTTAACCCCTAAAAAAATAATAAAAGTCAACTGTTGCGTACAAGCAAAGCGTACAAGTTGCACCTAGGAAAACCACTTCTATTACCTACGTATAATGACGTCATAGTTTCAACAACTATGACGTCATTATGAGGTTTAGAGGCCTTAGTTGTTTTTTTTAGTTTAGTGCATTTTCCTTCCCAATCGCCCCTATTACCCACTTATTTTTAAATAGCCTCTTCACGATTCCACATACAGTCGTGCGTGCAAACTGTTCCTCTGCCACCCTATACGGCAACAAACCAGCGCATAGCACCGCTCGCCCGAGTCTCATGATCGACGGAGGGGCCTTATTTGAATAATTTCCATTAGGGAATCGCCTGGTCCACTTCCTGTGTGCACAGCTCTCTCGTTCGTTGCACGGTTTTTGAGCCGATCGACTCGTAAAATGCGGTGGGTGGAGTGCTACTGCAATTCCACTGATAGACTCACAAGTGAATTTGTAAACGCAAACATGGGCGAGACATGTGCTTGCAACTTGGCAGATTGATCCTCCTATAACACGTGGCTCCTCACTTAAAATTTTGGCATTAATTTAATATTTTTTAGCAACAAAGAGATTAATTTTTTACTCGAGAGTATCTTCTACTTTTTTACAGAATGAACTTATTTTGAATTGTCATTGTCATACAAATTATCCCCGGGATAGTTATTTTTGTTGGTAAAATCCAGCCTTAGTCCTTATAGGTTATTTAAAAATAGTCTGTTGTCTAATTATTTCCTGTCCATCGTAGGTTTGCTGGAAGAAATCTCTTCTATATAGTAGAAATATTTTCTATATCAATGCTGTATAATAAAGTGGGTATAAGTATGTAAAATTGTAAATCATTGTAGGGATGTGACTGTGGGATCATGAAGATAGTTAGTGAAGAATCTATTGGTCTGTGGTTAAAACCTTATTGTAACACGCCCATATTCGATAGCTTTTGTTAAGTAATTTCTGGAATGGAAAAGCTGCATAAAAACAATTTAAAACAATACTTCTACTTTTTCCGGATTCGTATGGTTTGGACAAAAGTATTCGGCTATTTAAAGCGATACTAGAAGCCACCAGCAATGTGAGAAACTCACACAAGTGTTGATAAGAATATATGTCGAAAATTGATGGACCACATAAAGGGAGACATTTTGGTAACGATAGGGGACCACAAGCAATTTGTCTACTGATCTCCGAATTTCAGTTTTGTTACGTTGCAACGCGTTGGAGGCTTTCTAAGGTCGCACATATTTCCAAATACAAAGTTTTCATGAAGAAGGTCGGGTGCCTTGAAACTTTCTCTGTATGTCTAAAAGGCAAATATGTACACACTCACGCTTTCCTTTGAACTGGCGTCATACAAAGTAAAGCAAATCCGAATCTCGGCCCAGAAAAAGAGTTGGCGGTTACATCTACGTACGTGAAGCCACTATTTCTGGTTTGCTCACCGCTCAAGGTTAGCTAGCCAGTTTGCGATCAAAGGAGTTAATTATACTCCGCCATCTGTAGATTTATTTATTTATAGCGTTTATTCATGAAAAAAACACTTAATTAAGTAATTTAAGTATGCCAAACTGCTAGGCAGTTTGTCGGCAGGTTGGTTTGGCTCTTAAACTATAACAGTTTGTACTTTTTTTAATACTAAGCCCATCCCCCGTTCCATTTTTAATGACATTTAAAGGTTTTTAATATAATATTGCTTCAACATACATTTAAACTTTCTCTTGGGAATTGCATCTGTAATGAACTTATCTGGCATATTATTTAGTATCTTAGGCAGCACCCTACAAGCTGTTCTAGACCCATAATAGTTTATGTGTCTTGGAATAATGTATTTGATCTTATTTATATCGTAATGTATAAGATATCCCTAATTGTTGGATCCGAGGGACCAGTCAAATGTCAGCCTTCGAATGTAGGCTGAAAGATTGAATATGTGTGCCTTAAACTCATGAGGAAAACAACATGCCTGAGTTTGCTTCTCGTTTGCATAGGTTGTTCAACCCTCTCGTCGACACATCTTATCTATCTATTGTTCACCATTGTTCGTTTGTTCGACCGGTGTGCTTCTGAGAGTGAACCAATTAAAAACAGAGCAGCATTTTGATTGATGATATAGAGTCTGATGAATATTAATAATAACACTATTTTATTATGTTATATTTACCTATTTTTTTGGGTTTGTACCACAAACCGCCGGGCAAAGCTCGTTCCCTAGAAATTTTAACATGTTAGTAGCCAACACTTATAAATTCATCCCTGTAAAACACAACCGTGTGGTGTGGTTACGCAGTTAGGAAACCTAGCCCATCCCAACACCTTCGCAGAATAACACTAAAACCGCCCACACTGCCTTACAATAAGAGTCAAAGGGTTTAGAAATTAATGAGAATTATTGTTGTCGGGTCGGTCGTAATTGATTAAATCGAGGACTGTCCCGCTGTCCAGTTTAATATCCGGGCTCGGAATAATTGTCGGAACTTGCGGGTCACTCGCATCGCTGAAGAGAGGTTGATTTGATGGCCGGCTAGAGATAAAGAGCCCTTGGACCCGTAAACCACATGTGGACAGATAAATAGGACAAGTTCCACAAAACAATTCTAGCGGGGCCTGTGTATTTCTGTTTGAAATTCCCGGTGAATTGCAAACCCGTTAGAACAGAGAAATACCGCGATTTCCTCGTATCTACTAAGCATTCGTTTCTCGATCGAAAGGTAACAATGACAGTATAACATCTAAGAATGTATTTATACTTGAAAGCCAGTGTGTGCAATCGTGCAAAGGTCAGCAGGAAAGCGAAATATATGAAATTGCATGTCACATTGAACTTTTGAAAGTTTCTCAATAACCTGCGAACGTTTTGATAGTTCCTGAAGCTGGACGAGATTGGAATCGTCAGCTTATACAAGTGTGTAACATGCATAGTGTAGCAAAGCAATATGTCCGTAGGCGACAATAAAATTGTCGATTAAAGTGGCATCAATAATTCTGCGGGGTGACGATAGTTACACATAGGTAAAAGATAGACCGGCCCAATCACTGTTGATCGGGTAATATTGAAGGGATGATGGCAAAGAGTATATAAACTCGGTTGCTATATAAAATAGAAGAGGTCCGTTGGCTGCGTCCGCTGTGGAAAGTGATCCTCAAAAGGAAGATCTCCGCGCCAGGTTGTGACACCTGGGGACCACACTGGTCCAACAGCTTATGCTCGGACGTTCTATATATAGTTTGCAACCGAAGAAACTTTGCTTCCGCGATGCAGGATCGATTGTCAGTTGTTTCGCATTGTTCTGCGTTCTTTTACTGCTATGAACTCTGTCGTGACTTCTGCCAACTGCTGAGTTCCTTTTTGCTAGCGCCATTCATCTTGTTTTTGTCAGTATGTGGATCGCTTGATAGGTGACGCCACACGTACTAATGATTCTTTATGGATAACTAATTAGGATAAATTAAATAACTCATTGGTACATTGATTCGGATTCGAACATGCATCTCTTGCATGGATGTACCTACCTATGTAGGCTAGAAGCTCTAGAAATTATGGCATGGATACGAAACACAGACAGAGAGGGACTAATTTTACACAGTAGACCATATAGTTGTGATGTGTACTCGTAGGTAGGTACCCAACGTTAGTAAGTTGCGTAAAATCTACTGCGTAAAAAAGAGGCAAAGGCCACCCCGTCCCTCATTACGCTGGATCAGGGGCAAAAACTGGACGCATCTGCCTACATACATACGCGTATTTTACTGAATTCGTGTAAAGCTATGAGGAACAAAAAACATTTTTTTTTAGTATCTACCTACTCGTTCAAACAACTGAAAGATTATATTCGTTTGCGATGTAGGGGATGTTATGGATTGTATGGTAATAGGGGAATAATGTTTTAGGTTTTAGGTCCAGATTTAGGCTGCTATAGGGCAGGATTTTAGTGCTGCTATCTACTGAAACAACTTATTATAAAAAAGAAAAACCGACTTCAGTATAACCCAATCACAAGCAAAGTATTCGATACATGCATTATCGAAATAATAATATGACCAAATTTTTACGGTTTTTTTACGTTTTTTCAAGATCTACTGGATGGATTTTAAAACAACATGCAAATTGAAGAATCAAAATCAAATCGCTTCATATTTACTACCAGATTCGAGGTAACGAACACAAAAAAAAACAACTTAATTGAGGACCCCCTCCTTCTGTGACGTCGGAAAGTAAATGTAGCCCAATTAATGTCCCCACCAAGGGCCACAGGCCTTTACCCGGGTACGAGTAAGATTGAGCCATACTCCACCACGCTGGCTCAGTGCTGGTTGGTGGAGGGGTTTTACGACAACTACATACACCAAGTAGTTCCATCAGTTTAAAGATTTGCTCATTTAATGTTGCCATTTTGAAAAAACTTCTGGTATTAACACCCAGTTTCCTAGGCGCTGATTAAAGTTAACAGGTTGGTTAAATCAGCTTCAGCCAATCACGAGCCGCTATTATTCAAAATGACGGAACGTGATTAGCCGAAACTGATTTAACCAACCTGTTAACTTAATCAGCGCCCAGGAAACTGGGTGTTAATACCAGAAGTTTTTTCAAAATGGCAACATTAAATGAGCAAATCTTTAAACTGATGGAACTCGACCCTTAGCACTCTGTATTTAGTAAACACGCATATTCCCACTGGAACTTAAGTTACTGAACACCGACTAAAATACGAGTATCCTTTTACAAGGCGAGATATGTTTTACAAACCGTGACAAGGGAGCGCAACATGACATGTGTCTGGGTCTGGAATGATATGGGGTGTATATATTTCTGCAATTACTTAAGTAGCTACTTACCTATGTAAATACTTGTACTTATCTACCTACTCACTAGTTATTGGAAGTGAAATGTTGTGTTTGTTCGCTATTACCTCATTCAAACAACAATCAGTGTTGTGTTAGTATAAATTATAATTTCGTTCGTAACCATAGTACATGAAAACTTAGTTAGATTAATTATGTAATGTAATGTGTCAATGAACCTAAGTATAAGATTTCGATTTGTTATGCGTTTATTGAATTCCAAATATATCCTAGAGCTAAATAACGGAATGAAGTAGTAGAATATCTACTACCTACAGGTACTCAGTTATTATTATTT
The DNA here is from genome assembly GCA_963457715.1 of Argyresthia albistria. Classification (NCBI taxonomy): domain Eukaryota; kingdom Metazoa; phylum Arthropoda; class Insecta; order Lepidoptera; family Argyresthiidae; genus Argyresthia; species Argyresthia albistria. The sequence continues at coordinate 3,078,485 of OY735272.1, forward strand.
TTTATTTTATTTGTTGATGTTTGTTACATGCCCTGCATCCACGGAAGCTGATGACGAGGTCCCGCCACCCGGTACCTCGCTTTGATGACGACATCGCGCGTGCATAGTGATAGTTTTAGGCAGTTACTAATTATTTCATTGTAATTTTCCTATGCAGCGTAAGCAACCCATGTAACCTAGTTACTTTTGTACTTTACTCGTTTAGTGCGTTTTTATTTGTTAATTTTAGATCACTTAATTCTCGCATCGACTGAATATAGACATAAGTATAAATTGTAAATCTTTTTTTTTTAATCCATCGGTTGCCGATTCCATATTTTGTTTCACAGCATGTAATTAAAACATTAAAAATAACAATAATATAAACAGGTAGTGCCAGTTACGAAACACATCCATTAGAAATTTTGAATGGGATTTAAAAACAATAAAAAACATTGAATATTGATTTTACCTAATTACATACAATGCTAAACAGAAAGAAAAAAAAAACAAATAAAAATAAAAATACCAAGGCAGTGTAGGTGTGTACATGAGGGTGTATGTGTCTGTGAGGGTGTGTACGTGGGCGTATGCGTGTGTGAGTTCCTTTAAATTGAGCAGACCCTGCTGCTTGACAATAGATAAAAAATATATAAGAAAATATAAGATCAATTATTAGATTTATTCGGTTTATTTGATTTATTTATCAAATTGACGTATCCTCGTATCAATTTGCGATATAAACTGAGTACGGTTCAGGTGAAAGACTTCGGCCTCCGCAAAGTGCTCCTCGTACATATCAATGCTAATGTTAATATATTCGGATCCAATCGGGGATTAAATATTATATGATACCGCGGGAGCAGGTGGCAATATTGCACACACATTTTTTGAAAGCCAATAGGCTTGTGGCCAAGGTAATCCAATAAATCTGTATCCAAGGTGTTCTGTTCCCATAACCCACAACGCGCTCACTCAACGATAACACATTCTCTTGAAAATTCAATTAAGTTTTTATCTGTATTTATGTATTTATTAGTAAGTAGTCTATTATTTTAATATTTATCGTTGTGCACTTATGTAGGTCTACCTTTTATTAAATTATCCTCTCCATCCTAGGTTTGCTGGAAGAGATCTCTTATTAGAGATAAGCTCGCCTTTGTACATGTTTTTTCTAATATTAAGTGTCTGTTTTATGTTTTCTGTGCAATAAAGTATAAAGTAAAGTAAAGTAAAGTAAAGTAAAGTAAATCTAGAAACAAGTCTTAAGTTGAAGCATTATGTACAAAATGGCTTGACATTCTCAGAATTGTATATTTCCAGCAGATATATTTTATAAAGTCAATTTTGTGCAAAAAAGACAGCATTTGATGGCACTTTTACATGACGTCATTCTGTTGTTATTTCATAGAACTCAAAAGTTCCGTTTTGACAGCTCATAAAAAGTATCTATTTTGACTTGACAGGCCACAAGCCTATTAGGTCTGCCTCAATCAAAGCCGTCAATATCGCAACGACTTTTGTCAATATCCTTTTTCAATAGAATTCAATGTAACACCTCATTCAAACCATTCTTCCGCGGAACTCTAAGAATCGTTAATAAAGCGGGGATCAAGGAAGACAGCGGATCAAGTAGCGGGTTCCGTCTGAGCTCGTTTAATTTATCAGTATTAATGAGAACTGTAAGACTGAAGGAGGCTATAAGGATAAGGTTTAAGACTTGTGATAATCTTAAGTCGAATCACGGGTTCAAAGATGACGTATTAGCCCGCTGAAGATAACTTAGCCTGATATTAATGATATTGTAAATCTGTATTGTAAATCTTTCTGTAACTACTTTACAGTTTTAAATAATTCAATAATTTGTTCAGTTCAGCCGCTGTGCTTAAAATTAATATTCTTCAAGGTTTTTTTAAATATTTTAATTTAGAATACCAATCAATCAGGGACACTATTCTTAGACATTTTTTTAGCTCGATGTTTCAATCGTCCGCGTCAAATATATTTTTTCTGCGCTAATGTCTGTGCTAATATGGCCGTGACTTTTGACTATAGTTGTGGATGATAGAAGTCATTCATAACCAATATATCTCTGGCACCTATTATTTCGGTGTTCTGTTCCCATAACCCACAACGCACTCACTCAACGATAACACATTCTCTTGAAAATTCAATTAAGTTTGTTACAGGTAACAGGTAGGCAGGTCTGCCTGCTGATCAATATCAATCTATCAATATCCTAATGTTGCTTTAGAAAATATGTATTACCCGGAAGACATATTGTTCAGCGTTGTTGTAACACGACCTGTATCTCTTGGCATTATGTTACAAGCTAAGGTTAGTATACAACCATCCGTCATTTTCCACGTGCCATCAATATTGAGACGTCAAGGGTAAATATTGGTCCACATTTAGATGGCAACTTTGATCTAATCATACGTGTAGTGTAGAGTACTTAACGTAGAATAAAAAAAGGATAACAAAATATAGAGTAGACATGATCATGATGATGGTGAAATGTTTTAATCTCCTTTAATTTAATATATTGTACCATCGTGAAATAGGAATATCATAAAACTACAGAAAGCAAGCAGGGGCAAAGGGAGTTGAAGCTAATAAACTAATGACCTCTTCCTTCCTTTGCTGGCTCTTCGAATTAAATGAAATTTCGTTCACTAAAACACCGAAAAACTTCACGGATCGTATTTCAAAGGATTTGGATATGTAAGGCTAAAATAAATGTAGGCGCAAACATTGACATGAGATTATTTGTCGTTCATACTCGGCATAAAAACATTTTATACTTACCCATCTGGGAAAGAAGGAGCAGACCTATGTATTTATTTATTTTATTTATTTACAATTTACAAAGTCAACAGCACAAAAACAGTTGAATGTAGGCAGGATAATTAAGTCTAAGCAAAGGCCAATTAGTGACTTATATTTTATAGGCCAGACATGTGGGTAGGGGTGATATACATAAGATATTGGACGGGACGGGACGGGAGGGGAGGAGAGGGAAGTGTGTGTAGGGTTTTGTCGCCGTGTGTGAGGTTATGTGTGCGTGTGAGTGTAAGTGAGAGATGATGATGCAACTGTTATGGCTAGGAGAGACATCATAAGGCGATATACCAAGCTGCTAACTCATTATAGCTATAACCTATACACCGTCTTCGTCATCGCTTTTGGTGAGCTGTAGCAGTAGGTGCCTCTTGAACTCAGCCTGCGACATGTGAAAAATATCAAGATGTGCGAAGTGGTCTTGTATGTACGCGGAAGGCGGCAGCTGAGGGAATTGGCCGCGTAGTTTGTACGGGCGAATGGGACATGGAGGAGAGGAGACATGTACCTAAACCAATGAGGCTTATGAGTATGAGGGGCAGGAATATATTTTAGCTATAAGTATTGTTGATCCTTGGATACAACTACTACCAAACAAAACCAATGTCTAACAGTTTAAAACTCTACTTTATCTTACTCTAGTGTGCCAACTTGTCAACGACCTGTCAAAAAATGCCTCATTGTCTATCTCTTTCTAGTATTTTTCAAAATGTACAGGAATGAACAGGATAGCTAATAAATGATGATACCCACTCACACACCTTGTCACACCCATAGATAGAACATACACGCACAAGACAGTTCCAAAGTGATGAAATCCATGTTGGGATCCGGCGCCCGGCACTCAACGAAATCTTTAAAAAAACTGCAGAAGGAACTACAATCGATAAACATAATATAATTGATACACTTGGGCTTCCTAAATCTTTGTCTTTAAAGATTTGGGAAGCCCAAGTCTTCCCAAAGTCCACGGCCCGCGATTTTCAATCTCGTAAATCCAGATCGAGTTATAGTTCAAAACCAATGAAAAAACATCTCTATGGAAAGGGGAATAGATGAACCAGCGGACCTTTGAGTGGTTATATTTTGTACAAGTTTATTGAATCATTGAGAAGCTTGTTAGTATAAGCTGTCAAAGCCTATACTATACTGACAAGGCCACTTAGAGCCTCTTAAAGTTGGGGTCTGATTAGTCAAAGAAAGATTTAATCTTAATTAAAAGCAAGTCGAAGCAAACAAGGGAGCTCTTAGCACTTTATCAATTAAACAAGACAAGCAAAGAAGAAATTAACTGCAACATAAATTTCATTAAGACTGTTTGGAAAACTAATCAGTAGAGATTAAGTAATTTTTTGGGCTCGGAAGAAATTATACCCGTGTAACTGTAAAATACGAACAAGAAAAGTCTTAGTATAATCATATAGAAAATTTTAAGGTGTTAGTTTGTCAGTTACAATTACAGTTAACAGTTAGAACATGTTACTATTGATAACACACGAGTCACAAGAACCAATATTGGCGGTGTAAAGTTGTAAAAGGTTATGAAAATACCCGGCCAAGTGCGAGTAGGACTCGTGCACCAAGGGTTCCGATCACACTTGGAGAGCGTAACACGTTTAATTAGGTTTCCACATAAAAAACTAAAGTGTGTAAACTATAGTGTGTAAACCAAATTGAATATTTTTTTAGAAAGACAGAAATTTGCAGTTTTCAGATTTTTTCCTTTACTTGTGCTATAAGACCTTGTTTCGTGTCAAATTTCATGATTCTAGGTCAACGGGAAGTAACCTCTAGGTTTTGATTCCCTTTCGAGTTCCACGCGAGTTCATACAAATTCAGCAAAATCAGCACAATTATGACATAATATCGCGGTATCTTTTGATTGCGTGGACCTAGAAGTTTAATTTTTTCACAGCTCCAAGGGACCATAGACTTGAGTAATCGATATTAATTTCAACATGATACCTCCACGCGTTCCTGAAAAAAGGGGTCGTGACAGACGGACAGACGGACAACAAAGTGATCCTATAAGGGTTCCTTTTTTTCTTTTTAAGGATCGGAACCCTAAAAATATATAATTCAATGAACACTCAACAACTGATACTACATCCGGGCTAACTTCGGGGTTTATCACTCAAACAACAAACAAGTTATACCGAGGGGCGACCCGCCGGTTACCCCACTGGCTTTGGCAAAGTTTCTAGTGAATAAACATGAAATTTTATATCTTTTGTCCGGAAGAAAATGGTACATTCGTCGGTTAATCCAGTGAAGTAGTTCGATTTAATTTCGCTGCGCTGTTGAAAATTTATGAAATAAGATAATAAGTTAATAACTAACAAATGTTATTACTAATAACATTTGTTAGTGTGAATAATATACATCCTATTAATTTCACTTTTGGAAATCATATTTAGGTATCTATGCACCCATGTATAACTTTGGAGCCAAAGGGTATTTTTTCAGTTGTTAGCTTTGTCTCGCTTTCTCTGCATTCGATTCACCTTCCCTTGGTATTATTTTAATGGCTGTTTCACTACACAGGATTATCTACCATCTTACCTACTCTCTACTATGTCGATGTTATACTCGCTCATCTGGTGCGTGTTGTGTATATCAGTGACTAGTTATACTTTGTCAAGAAATGCTAGACATTACATGATGGCACCATTGGTTGCGCATCTGCCTACCATTCGAGAGGTGCCGGGTTCGAATTCTGGGGGGGATACTTTTAGGGTACTTCCCGAAGTCCTAATAATCTGAAATTTGGTATGCAAGCATTGTTTAAACCCCTTAACCCCCTAAATCTGGGGTGCAAAGTTTGTATGAAAAACTGAATTTTAGGGTACTTTTAGGGTATTTTGTTGGTGTTAGTCCTATTATTATTGTAAGAAACCCACTCAACGCGAGTCCAACTCACACTTGGCAGCTTATTTCTTTAATGACATATTTGTTTTGTCAATCAAAACACGCAGTGGTGCCCTAGTATGTCACATATGTTGCCATTATTTTTTTGGTCTAGCATTTCTTGACAAAGTATACTTGTTTTATATTTGTTTGTGTGTGTTGGGTGTCTGTTGTATGGGGAATCGCCTGAGAAAATCCCGTTTGAGGAAAACATCGTGAGGAAAGCTGCACATTGAGATTAGGCCGCGAGGTGTGAAATGGAAAAGGAAATGACGTCAGTCCTTTAGCTGTCTAAGCGTAATAAGCCGAGGGTAATACTAATAATAAATAGAGACGCGCTTTCTGTGTACAAGCTTGTTAAACCACGGTTCCTTTCAAGTTGTCCGTGAAAAGAAATGAAATTCTCTAAAAACATACAATACTAGCATTAGTATCTCGGAGAACTCAAGCAGTGTCCTTGCTCCCAGTACCACCTCATAGCACCGCGTCCTATGAGCACGGATTTAGACTTCGTGCTATCCGCTTGTGGAACGCACTCCCCTGCACCATCAGGGATAGTCCTACTCTCAGTATTTTTAAAAGTCGTGTGAAGAAGCATTACCTGTCTTTATAGAATTATAGGTAGTATGTATGTATAGTATTTATTAGTTTATGTATATTATATAAATATATTTCATATTTATTTATATAAGTATGCACTAGTTTATGTAGTCTATTGATTTGTAAGTAATAATTATACATATGTATTGTACACATGGGTCTACTCCTGCTCAGCAATCCACCTGTCTCATCCCTATTTGGTTTGCTGGAAGAGATCTCTTATTAGAGATAAGCTCGCCTTTGTACACGTTTTCTATGTTTTTTACTGTCCTATGTAACTTTTTGTGTGCAATAAAGAAATTATCAAATTATTATGAAATCTGTCGTTCAGGCGCAAATCGTACCTTTCGCGACCCGTACCCCGTGACTGTGTATAATATCTGTTACCAGTTTCCGTATGGGAAATGGTGTGACGTACATACGTCTTTTCTCATTTATTTCACTTTCATTCATTTAGTTGTTTTATTTATCTTAGCGCACAGGAGTGCCGCCACCGAGACTATACTATACATACATAGAGTCGGTTGGGCAAATGTAGTAGGGACCTACATTTTCTTGCTAGATTTAGATAAAATCAAAATCTAGCACGTTCACATCGAATAATACCAAAGACGTCTGTCTCACTGTCTGTCAAACTGCGACTTGAGGTACTGAAGAAAGTTTATAATTCTCTCAGCTTGTGTTCAGTCAGGCGATGAGCTAGCGACTTGTCACTTATGGTAATTCCTTTTTATTTATGCCAGCATTGCTCGAACCCGAACATTACATGCTATTTTATCACGTTTACCCTTCGTTTACCCCATACTTTATTAAACGAGCAATATTTGGGTATGTGCACATTGTAAGTAGGTTTCGAGTTGAGATCTTGAAAACGGATGATATTAAAAGATCTCGCAAACGGCTCTAAAGATTGCCACGTTAAAATTTCCTATAATATAGGGCGGTGTTTTTGGGAGCGAATTACCGATCTAGCGGTCTCATCTGGTATGGGTTGACATATATTTTCCGATATTTCAATTTCTTTAAAAAATCAGACCCTTAAGTGGGTTGAAAAGACCTCGGTCGAAGAGATTGTATGGAAATTGTATATATGGACCTGGGTGGTGGTAGGTGTTTGTTAATTCGCCCAGAAAGTGTAACTACGCAGATAAAGTTGCGGGATAAGCTAGGTTCTTTATAAATAGAGATGACACTGGCACTGTACTTCGTCTGCAGTAAATTGTGTAGCAACAGTGTTGCTGTTCGAAGGATTTCAGGTAAGTGTGATATCACCGGTGTGCGATGGGAACATTGTAAAAGTTATAGTACCGGGTAATATCAATACAGCTCGAGGTTTTACAGTAACTCGTGACGATATTTTTCGCCAGTATACAGAATATTTCAGTGGTAGTACAGAAGAGATAATAGTACTCCGTACAGAACGGCCACTCCCTTCCCCGCGCTGATTCAGATACCGCACCCCACCCCTGGTGTCAAAAGATTGGTTAAAGGATCAATAGACAGGGCTGAACGCCGGACGAGTGACGACGCGTATACTTAATATCGCTGCATTTGCCGCGCCACCAGCCCTAGCAAAGTTTACGCACACATTTGCACGTATACAAACATCATTTGGTTATGTAGTAGTAATAGGTGATTATATTACGAGCGTTCTATGGAGTGTCCGAGGTGTGGTGGTAGGTAGGAATACTTACGTAACTCATTGTGCCAGAGCTGTTCTAATTTGTATCTCTAGATATATGTATACTTAAGACTTTTTTTAATTTATTTAACAGTCGCTTTAAATGACAGCTTGTGCGAAATACTGCTGTTATTGGTGAAATGACAATTTGAAGTCTTTTAAAAATAAATAATAATGAAAATAATGAAAATTTATTGCATAACTGACATCGGTACATTTTATTCAGTGCAAGCAAGTAAGTATGTGTTTTATTGTGGGTACATTGACAAATATCTCTCGGTTCAGCGTTGTTAACCAAGCTAGGTATAAAACCTGTGTGATGATTAACAGCGCCTTCCCGTCCGACCATGTTGTGTCGAGCACACTTGTTTTAAAACATCAATTTTCAGATTTCAGTGGTATAGTATAGAGCTACTGTTATTTGTTATGGATATTTAGCAATTGAATTCGAATCCAGAGGCGTGTGCGATTTAAACAATAAAAAAAGATTTTTATCCGTGATAATCGGAAAAGTGTTGTCTTTTTAGGGTTACGAACCCGAAGGATGCCAAACGGGACCCTATTACTGAGAATTCGCTATCCGTCCGTCCGTCTGTCTGTTTGTCACCAGGCTGTATCTCATGAACCGTGCGTGGTAGCTAGAAAGTTGAAATTTCCACAGAACGTGTATATCTGTTGCCTCTCAACCAACAAATACTGAAATACACGAAATATTGAAAAAATAAAGGTGTCTTCGTACAAGAAAAGTATTTTTTTTTGTACTTTTTGTACAATGACGGTGCGGAACCCTCCGTGTGAGAGTCCGACTCGCACTTAGCTGTTTTTGAAGTAAAACTTCTTGGGGCACGGGGGTAAAATTTATTTAACCTCTCAACTGTGGGTTATTCATATATTTGCTTTTCAATTGCTACTAGGCGGGTGCTATCACGAGTGGCTAAGAAATGTAACGGAAATTGGAATCGGTGACGTCAGGGTCGGCTGAAGACTTTTAAACCCGCAACTATTTTCAATACGGTTTTTAACTAATCACATAAGATAATAATACATTCGTACAATAAAGAATGTTAATTAGTGAGAGAAAAACCTGATGAAACGTTAACAAATAAAAATTATTTTAAGCATTCTTCCACGAGTTCTTGATTTCCGGTATGGCCAAGATGGCGCTCACTCTCTTTCGCTAGATGGCGTTAGTAGCCTAATATCTAGCATGACTCAAACTACTTCGTTCAACCTCTTTGTTGGAACCGGAACTTATGTTTGACAGCTGTGCGATGCGATCCATACAGTTTGTAAGAAAAGAGTTTCATCAATGTCACACGGGTCGATATGGATTTCTAAAACAAGCAAAGCAATGCATACATTTGAGCGAGACGGCTTAAAGACGTGACGTCAGATGGTATATAATCTGAGCGAGATGCAAATAGTAGTGACACTATTGAATGAGTTAAGTATATCACCACGAGCGCGACAAATTGTAGATAAGGAATGGTGGGAAATAAATGACATGACGTATTAAAAGTAAGTACAAGTATAAAATAATTTCAAATAATCGGACGTCTGAAACTTAAAAGTAACTTGAAGCAGAGATTGGATCTCAAAATTGGAAATTTAAATCTCTTTTAGTATAGGTAGGTATAGGTGTATAGTATAGGTACCACTTAATGATCTAGCTACAGAAGTTTTACTTCTAACACGTGTACGGTGCTACACGCGTATATTTTTTTTTTATCTGTTTGTTTAGTTAGTTTTAAAGTCTTCAGAATTGTACGACATACTTAGTCAAAATAACCATAGGAGCGGAAAACAAACAACACACAATGTTTAGGCTTACTCTACCCCTATCGAGTAACTCTAGCATAATACGAGCGCTTACCTCGTTACCATGCCTAAACAAACGTTATCCGGCCTAAGTTCTACTATACAAGGTGTAAATGAATTAACGCAAAATGAGAAACTACTTTGTTAGGGACATCATTCTTAGCAACTTTCATTATGAAACCGATTTGATCAGAGCCACTTTATTTTTCACTTCTCCATACAAGTCAGCTGACCCACTTAGGCCGAAATGTACTGGAAAGTGAAAAATAAAGTTGCTCTGATCAAATCGGTTTCATAATGAAAGTTGCTCAGAATTATGTCCCTAGCAAAGTAGTTTCTCATTTTGCGTTAATTCATTTACACCTTGTATATGGAGATGCCTTAGGCCTTCTTTAGTTTGATACGCAAACAGCCTACTTACTTTACATAGGTAATCATTACGCCTTTAACCTTAACCTTAAGGGTAAGCAAGTAAGGTAAGGTAAGGCTGCGCTCACGTTCAACCAGTATGTTTATTTATACAATTCTTTATATTCAGGTACATACATTGAATTTAGCCCTACATTTGAATACCTGTGGCCAGAAACAGCTACGTCGTCATCCAAGAACATAATATTCCAATCCAAGGAGCATATTATACAGAAGTAGTAGTCTCATAAAAATTTAGTCCCGTTGTTATACCTCCTCTTTTTAGGGTTCCGTACCCGAAAGGTGCCAAACGGGACCCTACTACTAAGCCTCAGCCTCCGCTGTCCGTCCGTCCGTCCGTCAAGCGGGCTCTATCGCCCGAACCATAGCTAGAAAGTTGAACAGAATGTGAATATTTGTAGCCGCTACAACAACAAATACTGAAAAACCTACACGAAATATTAAAAAAATAAAGATGTCCCCATACAAGAAACGTGATTTTTTGTACTTTTTTGGTACGATGGTGCGAAACCCTCCGTGTGAGAGTCCGATTCACACTTGGTCGATATTTTGAAATCACACAGTCGTGTCGGGACAATAATAATATGAGAATCCAGGAATTAAAATCAACAAATAGACAGACAATTTGCGGAGTTCACAAGCAGGGCTACGCCATGAGTCGGGAACTCGGGAGTATGTAACTTTTAGCAACCCTACAAGCAGCAAATAAAAGATATACCTCAAAACCGAAAGGCTAGACCTAGACTTTCCTTTAAAGATTTTCTTCGGCTAGACGTAAATCCGACAGCAAATATATCGGAGACCTCTTTGTAAAGTATAGGGAACAGTGTCTTATAGGGGTAAAGTACAGTCGCGGTGAAGTCAAGTTACATTGTAGTAGAAATTGTTCTACCTTACCATTTAGCAGCACACACTAAATATGAACGGCATTGACCAAAAGCTTACAATCACTTTACAAAAAGGTAGTAAGAAATTAATATTTTCCGGGTTTTCATCCTTTAAATCACTCTGCAGTCCCAAAAGCCAATGAGTAATCTTGTATGGAGAAAATTGTTTTTTTTTTTACGCGCGGCCATTAAACAAACCATAATTTTCTTGTACAGAATAGTGTAACGAATAAAACTTAGTATGTCATGTATACCTCTACACTCAGTCCGGTCTGAGTTAGAGGAGCTCAAAGTTTGTAATTTTGCTCCTAGGGGCAAGTTAAATGTGCAAACCAAATTACGATCATAGAGTAATCATGGCTCAGCTTGGCTCAGTGATCCGGATCGATCGTTGAGGTTAAGCAACACCAAGTGTGGTCGATTTTTAGATGGGTCAAGCAGAGTCACAGTTTGGCTTAGTTCAGCTGTAATTCAATGCTCCATTTTGAATGACGTATTCCCGAATTGAACATAATATGCATGACATGATATCCGGACATGCTTCCGCACATGCATTATAATGTTTTAGTCTAGAAACTTCGGTAAATCTAGGTTTGCTGGAAAGATCTCTTATTAGAGATAAGCTCGCCTTTGAAATATTTTTTCCATTATGAAGTATATGTATTCTGTGCAATAAAGTATAAAGTAATTACGTAGGTATTTGGCGTCACATATCCATCAATTATTCGGATAAAGCAACTGGCTGAGTGGTTGAAAAATTTTGGTAGATTGTGTCAAAATAGTAAAGAAAAAAAATGTTTATCCTCGGTTTTTCTTTAGCACCCACTTCTACAATTTTGTTCTATCTAATATGATCCTGACGACACCTCATACGTTGTTGGAATAGTTGCTCACGTCCGCATGAAATACTTGGATCCCACAGCCCTACACAGTATATTATAGTACCTAGTAGGAGCAACGCAAATCACTACTAAATTCTTCCCCAACCGGGTTTCGAACCCGGGGAACTACCGCTTGGGAAGCACGGCCTCCTCGGCCTCGACCGAAACCACAGAGGTCGACATTGGCCACATTGACGAAATTAACCTAGTTCGTAAATATACAATCAGAGATTTATTATTATACAATCTTACCAAGTTCAAATACCTACATAAATTAATAATTTTATCACTATAACTGTTAGTATAATAATATAGTTATCTGTGCTATAACTAGCCTACAAACTAAACTAAGTTAATAATTTCAACCAGCGTTGGCAGGCGGAAGGGTGCCCAAAACGTTGGTTAATTGAATTTAAATCTTCATACAGCAGCAATTAGGAATCTGGTTGTTTCGGTTGCGTGTCTAACTCTTTTCAGTTTGCGGCTGTCGGCTGTCTATTTACAAACCCTAGCACTTGGAGGGTAGCCAGAGACTCCAGCCAGCCACTGAGTGCGTTTGGAATTACGCGACTTATGAAACTAATCGTCTTGAAAGGATTTCAAGTTTATCTGCGACATTTTAGGTCGGCGGCTTTGCTTAGACAAGCCATTTTAAATTTGCCAGAATTCAACCGCTGCCATAAGAATGCCGCGGGAGTGCGCCCACAAACAAAACTTTATTATTTCTGGCGCCAAAACAGACGCAACCGTTCCATTTTTTTGCATTTAAAGTTATCATTTTTCTGGTGAAATCACTGCTGCATGTTTTGCTAACTCGTGAGAGGAATGCGAGAGCTAGCAGAATAGTCCGAAGGTTGTCAAATGCATAAGTTACCCCTAAGTAATATTTGAATTAGTTCAATCTATAATCGTCATTCACCTATTAGGAACAAAGGATAAAATAGTTTAAAAAGATATTAGATAAGATATTCCATGTCCATGGAATTCTCTATTCTTATCCTACCTATTGTGGTGATCGCTCCTAAATTCAATTCTTTGTATGCTCTTAAGTACTTAGAAACTCTCAAACAATTACACAGCGACTTTTACACAAACGCAGGATCGCAGTAAACAGCATCCGAATATTTTTATGAGGTCAAGGACCGAAATCCTCCGGGAGTTTACGATTTCGGCGCAAAACCGCATTTGGAGTGTGTCCAGACTCATATCGGGTGCCAAGCATCCGCGAACAAGCCGTGTCCTTCATAAAACTGTCAATAAAGATATGCCCCACAAAAACTCTAGCCCGATTCTGCACTAGAATAGAACAGGCAACAGAACTACGGGAAGCGACGACTTAGGCCCTGTTTATTTATCTGGGATATTGCAGGTAAATCGCCGTCGGATATTTGTATACCAGGCAAGCTATTCTAATAGATCTACACATCTAATCAGAAATATCTAACACAGCAAAAGTGTCTTAAATGGGGATGCTGGACCGGGTGTATCCCACTATTTCTATTAGGTTTTCTATTGATAGAAATACTAGAATAGATTCTCCCACTATTTTCATTTCTAAACATATTCTCAAATAGCACACAACTGCGTTTTTTTGCCGCAATAGAAATAATGGGATATAATTTGGAAAAAATGCTAGTCCCACTTTTCATATTTTGTATTTCCATGGAAATAGTGAGATACACTCGCTGGACCTATGTCCATAAGCTTAAATAAAGATACAACTGTAATGTAAATGTAAGTAGTTTTTCCTACCTTCTCGGTATATCTGAGTAGAAACGCTTGTTATTTGGTATTTCCTTGATAGAGTTATCAGATCCATTAGCTTTTATTTGTACGCCTTTAGCTTACCTGCAAATAAAGAATAATTCAATAAATAAACATATCTATCTGTAGTAGTGAGAAATCATAAGTAGAAGAGAGAGATAAAAGCTCCAGTAGAGTAAGTACTTCGATCTACAAAAAAATGACTTGGCTACAAAGCAAAATAATACGTCATTCTGAAACTAGGCCCATTTTCCCACAGCCGCCGCCGCCGTCCAGATGGGCTGCAAAAAATGTTTACTTTATATTGTCTACGTAGAACAAAAGCATTCCGTAGTGAGGGAGGCTAAAGAGGACTAATGAAGAGGGGCGGTCGTGAACAAGCGACCTCCTAAGCTGTGGTTCTCCGACCTAATTTATATAAGTACTTCTTGCCTGCGAGACGTTTTCTACTGCTTTGTAAATGGAAATATTTGACCTCACTTTCGTGAAGACTGATGGCGTGTGTTTAGGCGGGGCATTCGTCACTTCTTGTTTGTGTAGGACTAGATGCTACTTAGATTTTTAACAGCGCGCATAGAGCCGACTACTACGAAAACTCTTCCTTAACAGATCCTATTGTGAGTATTGCCACTGAATGTGAAATGGCTATGTAAAGTTACTAACCTTTGATTTAGATAAATAAAAAAAATCCTGCAATGTCCATAGCTGCCTATATTAGTGAGAAACACGTTTCTGGTTAGGATGGCTCTTATTCCCCGATTTCCATGCGAAGAATGGTTGCGAGTACTGCGATGATATTGGCAAATATTGCCAACGCCGAAACGCAAAATACTAGTTGAAATTAATCTGAATTAACCCCCTAGTCAACACATCTTATCTATCTATTGTTCTCCATTGTTCGGTTGTTCGACCGGTGTGTTTCTGAGAGTGAACCAGTTAAATACTCTTATATACGTTTTATAAACCATAACTTTGTGTAAAAGTACTCAAAAAATATTAATAGGTAAGTATAGTTTAATAAAAAAGTATTGTTTCAGCAAAAATTAAAGAATACAGAAAATTAAAGAAAAGGTCCTTTTTATTCCAAAAGAACAACGTCGGAAAGTTTTCACGCGACCAAATTTTCTCTTGTCATTCTAAAGAACGTCTCAACGGCACAATAAATACAATTGCGAATATCAGAAGGACAAATGAAGATATTAATAATAATAAAGACGTACATTTTTGGTGTTGAATAAACGAAATGATAAACTGAATTTCTAGGCCTTAGCTATCATAGTTGGTACGGTGTCCGTCTGTCTGGTCTGGTCTGCCTGTTTGTTATGCTTTGTCAGCTCTGTGGTCTTTTGAGGTTTTAAAAAATCAAACATATAATAGGTAAAATTATACAACGCAAAAGATACAGTGCTGTGTATCCACAATACGGTATTATTGTCCATGTAAGAATAAATCTAAGAATGCATGTCCGAGGTAGATACCTACCGAAAACGCTAAACGAGAATCGTCGATATTAATCCATAATAAGCGGCCAAGTGCGAGACGGATTCGCGCACGAAGGGTTCCGTACCATTATCTATAAAAAACCGCAAAAAAAATCACGTTAGTTGTATGAGAGCCCCCCTTGTTTTTTAGTAGTATTTGTTGACAGACAGACAGACACACAGACAGACAGACGGACCTTAGAGACGGACAGCGAAGTCTCAGTAATTAGGGTCCCGTTTGGCACCCTTCGGGTAGGTACGGAACCCTACAAATGCAATGTATTTATTTATTTATTTATTATGTAAATTTTATAATTCAATTTGAAAAGTAGTGATTTCTACCTGTTCGTCATTTGACTAAAACACCACTCGCCATTTTGATTCCGACTTGACGTCGCTACAATACTATCCCATCGACGTAAATTAGTACTTGGTCTCGTGTGTTTACTATCGGAGTGACGTCAAGAGCGAAACATCATGGCGGCTAGCGTTTCCGTGCGACAATGCACTATCGTAAATTAATTAATGATTATAAGGCATTTATCGGTTTCACAAAATTTTAATAAAATTTCTACTGATTTTATTATTATGGTCAGTATGGAGTTACTTAACACATTCACATTATTAATTTTAAATAAATAAAAATGTTTATTCAATAAGAAAAGGTATAGTTTCATGTTATTACTATAAACTTAACTAAAGATACATCATCTGTTTAAGAGATAAAGTGTTGGTATTAAGCCAAAAATAACGTCAGAGTCGATACTCTCCAAAGTAGGGTTTCCCTGTGTTTTGGGATAAGTAGCGAGGCTCCTCGCTTAAAAACATGAATAATAAAAAATAGCAACCCAAATCAAGTACTTTACTATTTCAATCTGACGTAGATCTAAAAATTAAAATTTAAAAGAATGTAATTTAAATTTAAAATTATTCACTTGTATTTATTAAGACTGTAATCTAAGATCTGAAAACTAATGCAAATAGTTAGTATTTGTGTGTATGTGTGTGTGAGGGGTTTTAATTTTATTACGTGTTTAAATTTTCTGTTGAGTTGGCTGTCGCTACAAAATAGAACATAGTTTCAAAATTCCGCTATCATCTACGTCTCGTTTTCGTTCTCGTTCATATCAACATAGCCCGCCTGCGACACCTATACCTAGGATAACTACATCACAGTTTGCTGAAGTACCGCATGAAATAAATGAAGTACACTACAAAATAATGAGTAAGTTGAACTTGTGTGAGTTGATGGTAGGTATTGTGTATTATACAAAAAATCCTGAATGACAGCAAACCAGCCATGCAGAATGCAAAACATTGGAGATTATTATGCAAGCATTGAGAAAGACGCACAAAAGATATTCCACAGGGATTTTTCATGCAAAATGAATATGTAATTCCGGGTGCACACATTGTTTCTGGCATGATTACGGAAAATGCAGCCCGCCGAGGTCTGGCTGTCAACTGGGAGTAATATGCTCGCCGAATGCACAGACTGTTGCCCAAATATAGTGCTGCTGAATTGTCTTCTGTCATTTCCTCAACGAGAGTCATTGGGCCATTTGGATCTTATCAACTGTCATTGAAAGGAAATGCAAATTTTTTTGACGAACGTAAACATAACAATAAAGATAATTTTCCTCAATTATTGAAAACTGCCGGGCTACAGTGGATCAGCTTGACCCAAGACCGCAATAATTAGCCCAATGAAGCCTTTACTCAACAGTGGGCGAACGAAGCTAGATAGATAAACTAAAAGGTACCTTGCACCTTTCTTTATTCAATTCAGCCCATTGACTGCGTGATTTTGAGTATCTACATGTCAATCTAAAGGTGTCAGCTGTGCATTGTAAAAAATATTGTTCCAAAGTCAGATTCGTGAATTAACCTTCGCTAACACAAGTCAAAAAATCTAAGAAATTGTAATATCTTAACAAAATTAGTTTCGAGAGAGACGCTGGTACCTAATGATTTCATAGTAATCATTAACAGCCTTATACCCGATTTCACCGACGGTTAGGGGACACTTAGGTCTTTTTCTTAGCAGTATACAGGGTGTTGATTTGTAAAGTTACGCCGAGCTCAGAGGTTGTTATTTACATGATACTGAAGCTAAAAAAAATATAAAAAAAATATATTTTTTGTTCAGTATTTTTTCTTTAAATTAATTATTTATTTAAAAAATAAAAATAAACATGTAAATGTGGTCTGAAAAGAGTCGCACGGGATGGGGTGGGGCTCAGGGCACGAGGAAGAGTCTGTTAGCACTTGTGCGCGGTGGCTGGCGGGGGTATCCACACTTTTAGGTAATTTCAGGAAAATTTTCAGATGGTAATTTATGAATGAAAATTATGCGAGGGAAAATTCAAACTTTTATTTTGTCATCAGCGATACGTAAATTATCAACCCTGAGTCGGGCGTAACTTTACAAATCAACACCCTGTATAGACTGTTTCGGAGGCCGGCCTTTTAAATTTAGGGGGTCCCCTAGTAGCCTAGATCATAAACTTAGTTCAAAGCGAAACAACCGGTAGGTGGCCCCTGAAAGGATATAAAGTGTCCGCTAAAGATAGGGATTGTTGGTGAAATCGGCCATTAATTTAATAATAAAACTTATACTTACAACGATCTTTTGGCGCGTGAGTAGATAACGTTTACAGAGAGGCGTCACTTCTATGCAACTTAACGCGACGAATCTGTCATCAACACAAACTCTTCATTCTTCATTGGTCATCAATCGTTCGTTCCACCTGTCACCACCACGAGACGAAAGATTGTAGCGACATCCAGTGGCATGATTCTCGCACCTTCGATTTACGGATATCCAGACCTATATTAACAGATTCCCCTACAAAATCACTCGATATAAGTGTAGATATCGTATATCGAATGCGCGAGAATCATGCCACAGATTTATTCGGTCGACTGGCGTACTCAATCGTTGACAATTCAAATTACTAAGCATTAATAGTGCTAAAATGAATCTAGAATGTAGAAAGTAAGCAGATCACTAAAATATTTTCTTTGTGAAAAACCCAATGACAGCTCTATAAAAGGAATATGTATGAAGTAGGCTTACAATGTGTCGCAATTTCGACCCTCCGCGAGAAATAAGTCACAAACCTAGAGAAAGATTTTCTACCCATATCATGCAAAGATTTTTTAGGGTACCGTACCCGAAGGGTGCCAAACGGGACCCTATTACTGAGACTTCGCTGTCCGTCTGTCCGTCCGTCCGTCCGTCCGTCCGTCCGTCCGTCCGTCCTGTCTGTCACCGGGTCCGTCTGCCTGCACGAACCGTAATAGCTAGAAAGCTGAAATTTTCACAGAATGTGTATATCTGTTGCCGCACCAACCACAAATACTGAAATACGAGAGATATTGCAAATTAAAGGGGGCCCCGATACAAGAGACGTGTTTAGATACACTTACGCATTTCAAAATGGAGATCTTGACTGAAACTGTTTATTTATTGTCATAGCAACCATGTCATAGACACATATACTACACATTTAAATATGATAGCATATTTTGCGTCAACCCACATGGTTGTGGTTAGCCGGTATGATGTAGACTCTCAATCCGGAGGTCGTCGGTTCAAATCTCGTGAAGGCATAAACTTTTTAAATTTTCTTTTTGTTTATTTTTTTATTGTTTTGAGTGCTTTTGATTTGTTGTACGATGGTACGGCACCCTTCGTGTGCGATACCGACCCGCACTTAAGCGATTTTTTTACACCGGTAAAGGTAAAGGTTTCTTAGGTGGAAAGACGCGAGAGTACTGTAGTAACGCGTTCATACATATCTATGTTACGGCTGATCCTAGGTGAGTGGCTATCCTAGGTTTAGCTGGCTAATGTCAGTTGTGCATTTACGTTTCTTTTGTTTTTACATGTCAACCTAACACGAAAAATAAGGGGAAATTCGCTTCGTCCACCCCCTTTATGCTTCACCCAACCTGACCCACTTCGCTTAGACATAAGTACCACTATTTAGTGACGGATAGATACGCGTAGTCGGTTACGCGTGCGTTAACGCGTACATTGGATACGGTGATCTGTGGATACGGGTAAAGCCCGTCGATACAGAACCAGCGCGTCCTCTTTGACGCGTGACCCAGACCGACGGCCAACGGCTCGCGCGCGCGATCTAGTTCGCGCAGCACGCATTCTCCAAGACGTACGGTACGGACGTACGTTCTCCAACTGTACGTACGGACATGATGTTCTAGGATACGCGTAACCGACTGCTCGTACCAATGTACGCGAGGATCCGTACACAGCTTAATAATATGTAACTGCGAGTCGCGTTTGTACGCAAAACAAACTCTGCCTATGTCAATATGGAAAAAACTGTTTTTTTTATTTACTTATTAGAAGCCTGTTGCGAAATTTAATTACCTGTCTACTTAATTAAATTTCGCAACAAGATTGTATATCATAGTTAATTGTTTAATGTTATATTTTGACGCATTTGATTAAATAAAAAATTTATTTTCTCCTTTTTAGGGCATTTAAAGAGAAGCTTTGTTTAATTATTATTTTTTAAATTAATTTTTCGCTTTTTAGCGTTATCATGATATCACAAAAATCTAATCTATACCTAGAGTAGGTACTTGTCAAGTCAAGACCAATCAAACGCGTCCAAACTTGATAAGAGTTGCGTCCTTTGATAATTGAATTCCCATGGTCACCTCCGGCTCCATCATCAGCACCTGGACCTGATCCGAGACCAACGTACTTGTCAAGACGAATCACATGAGCCCAAGAAGAAGACTACATAGATATCAATTTAGTTTGTTGGTTAAATACCAGTACAGGATATAAGATGTGAATAGTTTTAATACTATGTGCATTAGGCACTTTAGACTTTAGATCTCAAGAAAGTGTTCCAATCTGCGACATAATAATTACTTATGCTAAGCTACAACAATGACCGTGTCTTGTTTTGTACTTCAATTAATTTTAATTGAATAAAGACCTTTGAAAAAACAAAACAAAACATGAGCCCAAACTTGATAGGGTTGCGTCATTTGGTAACAGAGTTCCCATGACCACCTTCCGGCTCCAGCATCAAATTAGCTCCATGTCATAACAAAAATTATCAAGACGAATCGAACGAGCCGAAACATGATGGGGTTTCGTTTTATTACAGAGTTTCCTGGCCACCTTCCGGCTCCAGCATCAGATCAGCTCCATGTCATAAAAAATATTTGAGGCCCAAAGAATTCATCAAGACGAATCGAACGAGCCCAAACGATGGGTTTGCTTCGTTTTATTACAGAGTTCCCCTGGCCACCTTCCGGCTCCAGCATTAGATCAGCTACATATCTTAAAAAAAAAAAATATACGCGTGTAGCACCGTACACGTGTTAGAAGTAAAACTTCTGTAGCTAGATCATTAAGTGGTACCTATACTATACACCTATACCTACCTATACTAAAAGAGATTTAAATTTCCAATTTTGAGATCCAATCTCTGCTTCAAGTTACTTTTAAGTTTCAGACGTCCGATTATTTGAAATTATTTTATACTTGTACTTACTTTTAATACGTCATGTCATTTATTTCCCACCATTCCTTATCTACAATTTGTCGCGCTCGTGATGATATACTTAACTCATTCAATAGTGTCACTACTATTTGCATCTCGCTCAGATTATATACCATCTGACGTCACGTCTTTAAGCCGTCTCGCTCAAATGTATGCATTGCTTTGCTTGTTTTAGAAATCCATATCGACCCGTGTGACATTGATGAAACTCTTTTCTTACAAACTGTATGGATCGCATCGCACAGCTGTCAAACATAAGTTCCGGTTCCAACAAAGAGGTTTTTTGTTTGTCCCAGCCAGCGGCGGCGGCGGCGGCGCCATCTTGGCCATACCGGAAATCAAGAACTCGTGGAAGAATGCTTAATATAATTTTTATATGTTAACGTTTCATCAGGTTTTTCTCTCACTAATTAACATTCTTTATTGTACGAATGTATTATTATCTTATCTGATTAGTTAAAAACCGTATTGAAAATAGTTGCGGTTTTAAAAGTCTTCAGCCGACCCTGACGTCACCGATTCCAATTTCCGTTACATTTCTTAGCCACTCGTGATAGCACCCGGCTAGTATCAATTGAAAAGCAAATATATGAATAACCCACAGTTGAGAGGTTAAATAAATTTTACCCCCGTGCCCCAAGAAGTTTTACTTCAAAAATATTCTTGGGCCAAAGTACTTGTCAAGATGAAATGAATGAAACGAGCCCAAATTCGACGGGCTTGCGATGTTTAATGACAGAGTTCCCATGGCCGTCTTCCGTCTCCATCATCAGATCAGCTCGAAATCAAAAAATATTGCATTGTCATCCAACTTACATACGTATGCAAAATTTCAGCTCAATCGGATAACGGGAAGCGGGTCAGATTCAAGCCGATATATTTGACGCGAACATACATACATACACACAGTGCAGGTTAAATAAAAGCTTTAAATAAAATGGTTGTTTTTCGTTTAGTTTTTGTCGTGTGCAAACTAATCGTGATGATGCGGCACTAACTCAGTATACCCACCTATCTTTCCTCTCGACCAAGTAAGGTACCGTCCCTTGACTTTTATGCCAGTTTTATTGTAAAAACTCTTTTCAGGCAAATCCTGAACGGGATAATTCTGCGTGCCTGTTGGTAATAATAGTAAAACTTCAGGGTTGTGGCCTGTGTTTTATTTTATTTTACTTGCAAAGTTTTCATTCGGGGGTCTGCTGAGGACTGTTGGGAATACTGTTTTGAATAGCGTATTCTTACATTGATTATTAAGAAGATGTTCTTGCTTTTATTATAATCCTCTCCCATGTTTATATAGACTTACAAAATAAATTATTATCTTAGCAAATATTTGAAAAGTACACCTACACTTCCGTGATAAAACCCTAGATCGAATAAAAATACTAGCGACTCACTATTTACTACTAGGAAAACAGAGAGTTTTATATGGTTTTATTGATCTGAGACTATACTAGGTACATTCTGAAATTCTTAGATATTCAACATACCCCTACATAATTCATACACATTTCGTATGTATCTTTTATAACCACTCTCAGAAGCGGGAATTTTTACAAGTATTTTAATTAAGCTGAATATTTTGTTCCAGCAAGACCGTACTTGTGGAAGGCCCGTAATTCATGAAATTTTCACGAATTCTCGTGAGGATGTAAAAGGGCCGACCCTTGATTTTGCTAAAGGTTATATTATAATATAAAGATATAACGCGATTTTAAAGGAGTAAGTAGATCGGTAATACATAGAGATAATGGTAAAGATGTAAGAGATATTAAAATTTCGAAATGGTGAAACCATGGTGAAACGATACGTAAGGTGTTTAAACTATTCATGTTGCTGATACAGACATGACTAATGAAGACTAAATTATTGCTGACAAGCTCCGGTTCCTTATGTAAATGTAATGACAGGATTGCCTATAAATATTTAAAATTCTACAATTATAAGTTTGTATAATTTTACATAGGTCACAGATTAATAAATAGGTATAGAATAGAAGATGTTTTTATGAAATAAAACTAGGTTGTTTGTTTAGCCTTGTCTATAAAATGCAATGTCCAAAATTATTTTGTAACATTTTCAACCAAGTTATTCCGGCTGTTTCGGTTAAATAGATTAATTTGTCGAGCGTTCGAAGCCGGTTGAAATTACCGCTTTATGATTAAATTTTTTCAACTCTCGATGAAAAATAGGCGTGATGAAAGTTTGAAACTTATGTTATGTCACACCTCGGACACTCCATAGAACGCTCGTAAAATAATCACCTATTACTACTACATTGCCTAATGACATTTGTACACGTGCAAATGTGTGCGTAAACTCGTTCGTTTGTGAATGTGTGCGTTCAGCGCCTAAACAAAGTGTCTCCCGAAGAGGCTCCCCGACTCCGGGGTGAGGTGCGGTATCTGAATCCGCGCGGGGAAGGGAGTGGCCGTTCTGTACGTAGTACTATTATCTCTTCTGTGGTTATGTTTCTTGATCTACGGAGTTATGAAGAGAAACCCTTACTCAACAGTGGGTGCTGATAAAACGGTAAAATTCCATACATTTTGTTCTTTGGGTACTATTATTCCTCTGAAAGAATAAAATTAATAACATTTCACCGTGTTTATAAAGATAGGCGTGACTTCTCGATACAAGATTTTAACCGTTAATCTAAACTAACAAAACTCTGCGAATTAACGAACTTCGGTAATATCCGGCATTTCACTTATAGACCTACGCCACACGTGGGAGTAAAGAGGTTAAATCTCTCGGTAAATTTAAATTCCTTTGCCCACCACTTCCACCTCTCCTTACAACTCTATTGCACTGTACACAGGGTGGAAAAGTATGGTAAGTTTTGTGTATATTTTTTCAGACATGATTGCATATAAGTATCATTCACGACGATATAACGTCAGCTTACTCAACTACAAAATCAAGAGCTATATCTGATACTATATTTTTGTCAGCTTTTTCTTGTAACCCTTTGATAGAGTTACTTTGAATTTCGCACTCATACGTTTACCAAAATACACACACACCCAAGCCTAAAACAACACTGCTGCTCGGATATGTACATCCATTGTCTTTGGCATTAGGCGTCTCTTCGTCAGAAACCTTCAGAGGAATTTACATTCATTGCGCCCCAAGAAACTTTCTTCTCGACTCAACGTACGCTTACTTTGAGGGTGTTAAAATTAATAAAATGACATACCACGTTTGGCTTTTAACCTTTCACGTATTCTAGTTCTAGAGTGTACGGAAAACAAAAATGTACTGACTTATTTATTTTAAATATAATGTATAACAAGAAAGTAGTCTTCAACGGAGGACGGGAGGTCATTGCGTCTTTATTATTATTTTTAATTGGCTGCCCGGCAAGTTTCCGGCTAGTCCGAACTTGTGTTGTAAATTCACTAATTAAAAGTTGGATTTGGTGCAAATTCCAAACTTGGCACCGCTCCAGGGTCCGGTCTATAACTCCAAAGTGTACTCTTCAGGTTTTTCCAATAATTTTCATGAAATATCAGCACCTCGCTTCGCAACCGGTGGCGGCGGCGTAGAAACTACTGGAAAATTGAGAGGTGTTTTCTTTTTTTACTCTTCAAATATTGTGCCTTTACAAAGGAGTCTCTGTGAAAATCTGCGTTAACGGACTAACCAAAGGGCGTTTAGCAAGCTCCCGAAACTCGTAACGTGAGCGCTGTTATAACAAATCACGACCAAACACGCGCAAACTACAATAAGTTTAATGGCTCGTTAGATATGTTTCCAGCTTGAAACTCAGCTGTTGTCATGCAGATAAGACTAGAAATTACCAAAACTTCAACATATACACCTACATTAGTCAGAAGTCAGAACCGTATGACACCACATCTGCTGAAAGTCTGAAACATTGCACTCCCGTAGTTAGGGAATTTAGCAAATTGAAACGTTAACTGTGTCATTTATAAACAAAAGTGTACACAAATTAAACACATAAATACTAACACGGAAATAGAATATTTTCGTTTTACATAGGACTAAGTACAGTTTTAAACAAAATAATCTATCATGATGTAAGATCATTTAACTTTCCATATTGGTTATTAGACTTATTAGAGTTACTTAAAACAGTTGTAAACCAAAAATGTACTTCGCATAGCATATCGCAGTTTTGCAAACGCAGTAATCGCGTTCGTCCTCCTCATTGTCTAATGTTCATATTCAATATTTATTTGTAAACACGTACATGGGTGTTACAGGTGGAGGTGTAAAACTGTAAATACAATTAGCGTACCTACTACATGTTACCTGAAAGGGTATAACAAAGTTTGCTTATTTCTAAATAAAACAAACTCTACGTATTAAGTTACTAGTAACCGCTTAGTTATCCCGATGCATGGAAACTATTACAAGGCGTAAGTATAAGAACTCAGCCCAAGTGACTTTCCTGCGAGAGTCTGCATAGCAATATTTCAGGATCGCTGCCCATCCATATTTGATGCGGCACAAAAGAAAATGCCCCGCTCGCTTACAGCCGGGACATCTGAGTTCTTACAAAGCCGGTACCGATTTTAAATATTAAATGAAATGTGCTTCAGATTCGGTGGGATAGCGGAATTGTCCGCCAGGGGGCGGTTCATCTGAGGAACTGCCTACTCACTATTCTAAATTACTAAAACGTGCCGCGGGCTTTGAGTTTGACTCAATGTTGCCATTGCTAGCGTTTCTGGAAAAATAATTTACAAGTTAGTTATAGCTATTGCGATCAGAATGACAAAACAGCTCTATCAAACGTCTTACACTTAAATCATGAAACCCCAATACAGTGCGATGGTGTTCACAAATGCAATTAAAATTGTACAATGTAACTACTTAAATTTAGTTAGGCCAATGATAAGTATTACTTTTATTAGATAAATAACCTTTCAATCTTAAATGAAAATCTGATACTCTCACTTCAGTGTTTTCTGCATTGAGTAATAGTAGTTCAATGGTGTTCTGTTTCTAGTTACTACTAAAGCAACTAGTAGTACTAGTCTAGTAGTACTAGTCCCGACAACTAGATGAGTACAGGGGGGTGCTAGAGAACTATTTCATGAAGACGTGTAACGTCGTGAGTAACTATACCGCGCGCCCCTTAGATGACATATTGACATTGGCATTAGCCAATTTCCGCGATACCTTATGGCAACACAGAGCGTAGACCCGACTCCACTGAGTCACGGCAGGGTACGAAATTACGCGGCAGGTATGAAATTGTGAACTTGGAACGCAGGTATGGTTATTGATTCTGAGTTACTTATACAAATACCTATGTGGACCCGGTTTTGAATAAGGGCTGTCTGGGGAGAAAAAAAGTCGTGTCTTGGATTTATTTTGGAGTTTGCTATGTCGCAAATTAACAGCGTGCTTGTTCAATGTGAGGTCAGAAACACAAAATGAGCCTGTTAGTTTTTTAATAATAAATTTTGCGGTTTGGTTGGATGCTGCTACTCTTTAGGTTTGGTTGGATACTGCTACTCTTTAGGTTTGGTTGGATACTGCTACTATTTAGGTTTGGTTGGATACAGCTACTCTTTAGGTTTGGTTGGATACTGCTATGTACTCTTTAGGTTTGGTTGGATACTGCTATGTACTCTTTAGGTTTGGTTGGATACTGCTACTCTTTAGGTTTGGTAGGATACTGATACTCTTTAGGTTTGGTTGGATACTGCTATGTACTCTTTAGGTTTGGTTGGATACTGCTATGTACTCTTTAGGTTTGGTTTGATACTGCTACTCTTTAGGTTTGGTAGGATACTGATACTCTTTAGGTTTGGTTGGATACTGCTATGTACTCTTTAGGTTTGGTTGGATACAGCTACTCTTTAGGTTTGGTTTGATACAGCTACTCTTTAGGTTTGGTTGGATACAGCTACTCTTTAGGTTTGGTTGGATACTGCTATGTACTCTTTAGGTTTGGTTGGATACAGCTACTCTTTAGGTTTGGTTTGATACAGCTACTCTTTAGGTTTGGTTGGATACTGCTATGTACTCTTTAGGTTTGGTTGGATACTGCTATGTACTCTTTAGGTTTGGTTTGATACAGCTACTCTTTAGGTTTGGTTGGATACTGCTATGTACTCTTTAGGTTTGGTTGGATACTGCTATGTACTCTTTAGGTTTGGTTGGATACTACTACTCTTTAGGTTTGGTAGGATACTGATACTCTTTAGGTTTGGTTGGATACTACTATGTACTCTTTAGGTTTGGTTGGATACTACTACTCTTTAGGTTTGGTAGGATACTGATACTCTTTAGGTTTGGTTGGATACTGCTATGTACTCTTTAGGTTTGGTTGGATACTGCTACTCTTTAGGTTTGGTTGGATACTGCTACTATTTAGGTTTGGTTGGATACTGCTACTCTTTAGGTTTGGTTGGATACTGCTATGTACTCTTTAGGTTTGGTTGGATACTGCTACTCTTTAGGTTTGGTTGGATACTGCTACTCTTTAGGTTTGGTAGGATACTGATACTCTTTAGGTTTGGTTGGATACTGCTATGTACTCTTTAGGTTTGGTTGGATACAGCTACTCTTTAGGTTTGGTTTGATACAGCTACTCTTTAGGTTTGGTTGGATACAGCTACTCTTTAGGTTTGGTTGGATACTGCTATGTACTCTTTAGGTTTGGTTGGATACAGCTACTCTTTAGGTTTGGTTTGATACAGCTACTCTTTAGGTTTGGTTGGATACTGCTATGTACTCTTTAGGTTTGGTTGGATACTGCTATGTACTCTTTAGGTTTGGTTGGATACTACTACTCTTTAGGTTTGGTAGGATACTGATACTCTTTAGGTTTGGTTGGATACTGCTATGTACTCTTTAGGTTTGGTTGGATACTACTACTCTTTAGGTTTGGTAGGATACTGATACTCTTTAGGTTTGGTTGGATACTGCTATGTACTCTTTAGGTTTGGTTGGATACTGCTACTCTTTAGGTTTGGTTGGATACTGCTACTATTTAGGTTTGGTTGGATACTGCTACTCTTTAGGTTTGGTTGGATACTGCTATGTACTCTTTAGGTTTGGTTGGATACTGCTATGTACTCTTTAGGTTTGGTTGGATACTGCTACTCTACAGGTTTGGTTGGATACTGCTACTCTTTAGGTTTGGTTGGATACAGCTACTCTTTAGGTTTGGTTGGATACTGCTACTCTTTAGGTTTGGTTGGATACTGCTACTCTTCAGGTTTGGTTGGATACAGCTACTCTTTAGGTTTGGTTGGATACTGCTACTCTTCAGGTTTGGTTGGATACTGCTACTCTTTAGGTTTGGTTGGATACAACTACTCTTTAGGTTTGGTTGGATACCCACTACTCTTTTGGTTTGGTTGGATACAGCTACTCTTTAGGTTTGGTTGGATACTGCTACTCTTCAGGTTTGGTTGGATACTACTACTCTTTAGGTTTGGTTGGATACCCACTACTCTTTTGGTTTGGTTGGATACCCACTACTCTTTAGGTTTGGTTGGATACAGCTACTCTTTAGGTTTGGTTGGATACTGCTACTCTTCAGGTTTGGTTGGATACTGCTACTCTTTAGGTTTGGTTGGATACCCACTACTATTTTGGTTTGGTTGGATACAGCTACTCTTTAGGTTTGGTTGGATACTGCTACTCTTTAGGTTTGGTTGGATACTGCTACTCTTTAAGTTTGGTTTGATACTGCTACTCTTTAGGTTTGATTGGATACTGCTACTCTTTAGTCTAAAACTGAAAGTATAGGCATGTTAGGTACGCAAAACGGAAACTGGATTTTAGTTAGTTAAATAGTTTTAATCTTCACAAATATAAAAAATACTAAGACTTTACCAATACCTCCTTCATGTACCCAATCCCTCATAGAGCTACAAGCAATGAATGGATTTAATTTCATTTAAACGTGAGCCATAAAAGATAACTGCCTGTTTCCATTTATTCTAATTGATTGAGGTAGGTATGTAATGTAGGGTGTCTCAAAGTTCACAGGATTTTATAGAACTTTGATTGTGTTATACATGTCGCAAAATATGTTGATTTCGCACAATGTACTGACTGCAAAAAAGTTGATTGATGAACGAATGAATGAATTATAAATAGATAACAGCAAAAAAATATAAATTACATAGTACATTTCCATTATTAATTCTATTTATTATATACTTGACTGTCAAAACACACACTATAAACCAAAAATAAACAAATTAAATTATATAATATATATATATAACACATTACGTAAAAAAATACATCAGGAATGAGGCAGGGTATTACATACCCGAGACAGCTTTGCGCGCGAATATCTCGGCAGACACCTCAAGATACTCTACGATTTTGCCACTATGCCCTCCCACACATCTCTCCTCCAGCTACTTAGAACGCCAGAGTTGCTAAACGGTTATTTAAAGAATTAAAAAGCTTTTTAATTGTGACTGGGTATGAGATACCCTGCCTCATGCTCGCCGGGTTAAGAATGATTGGGGTTTAGTCTTCATATTATATTATATTACTCTATGGGTTTAGTATGCCATTCCAGAGTATCATCACAAATTTTAATATAACAATCCACTCATTTACTTTGTATGAAATTATCAATGTACAAAATTATTATAGCTTCACTCTCAGAAGCACACCGCCCGAACGACCGAACAATGGCGAACTATTGTTATTGGGCCTATTAGACTACGCTGTCGGCAGGGCCCTGTTTGACTCACTGTCTCTTTCTAGTCGTTCCACACGTGAGACTTCTATACAAATCGTGCCCTGCCGACAGCGTAATGTAATTTGTCGGCGAACCAGTTAACGATCCTGTGATTGCCCTACATTTAGCACGATTGACGGGAGTCCTTTAGATGTGTAAAGGTATCAAAGTAGCGCTTGATAAACATCGTAAAAGCAGATGATAACGTTTTCTTCGCGACATTCTCACGATTGCCTCCACCATTTCGTCTCGCATGTGCAAGCCGTAAACGTAACGACTCCATTTCAAGAGAAATTATATATCTTTAAAAGCTGTAAAGTAACCTGTAGGCTAGGCTGTAGTACAATCACGAACAAAGATTCTTCTTCTTCTTCTTCTTCTTTTTATTAATGGCGTCCTAACCTCTTTTGAGGTTAATTTTGCCAGTGTCAAGTGGTCAGGTTCTCATTTGACAACCTGGAAATTATAATGTCTTGAGATGATTTGATGACTATGATGATGATGATTTGTCGCTCGTTAGCACTACCCGGGAAGGACGTGAAGGGCTGTGGGTTCCAAGTAATTCCTTCGGACGTGAGCGACTGGGTTAGGGTTCCGTACCCGAAGGGTGCCAAACGGAACGGACGGGGTTTTTTTTTTCTTTTTGCGGTTTTTTTATAGATAATGGTACGGAACCCTTCGTGCGCGAGTCCGACTCGCACTTGGCCGATTATTTAGTATTTGTTGTTATAGCGGCAACAGAAATACATCATCTGTGAAAATTTCAACTGTCTAGCTACCACGGTTCATGAGATACAGCCTGGTGACAGACAGACAGACAGACAGAAAGACGGACAGACGGACAGCGAAGTCTCAGTAATAGGTCTGTTTGGCACCCTTCGGGTACGGAACCCTAAAAACCCCACGTTTTGCATGTTTATTAGCAAGACTTGTTTTAATTATCATGGTTGGTATAATTTTGTGGATCCGAAACTGAAACAGTACAACGTTTGTGGTAGGTAAGTTTCCCTTTCCTTTGTATCATGCTATATAGTTTCGCTTAAACATTAAAATCATCCTGTTTGACCCCCTAAACCCTGCATCGAAAAAAATTAAAAGTTGGTTTTCGTGTATGGTTGGTAGGTTTTCGAAGCCCTGAGAGGATATCGTCCGAAAAACTTTGGTACCCGGACGGTGATCTAGAATTCTAGAACATGCAGCAGGGACTACTCTTCCAGATGACAAGGCAAGAGTGGCCTTGCGGGACCTGGGGGTTACAGTTTGTATTAAACTCAAAATTACTCAAAAAGCACTTGACATTGGTTTCTAATCAATAGTTTCTGAAAGTATTTTTTTGTAAGTTTTACTTTTTGTTTCAATTATTTTGTAAACATCTGTACCAAAATCGTTTTTCAATCCGACCAAAAAGAAACTGAGACAGTCGCCTCCACACAACCTATCTATCAAGCAAGTAACCTACATCACCTTATCAGATGCCTTCTCGAGAACGTGACCAATCACCTCCGATTCCCATCAGCAGTGTAGGATAGATGAACGTGTTAACTGTACGTGGTTTCTCCCGAGAAGGTAAAGTCACGTCACGGTAAGGGTCGAGATCCACCGTTCAATCGTAGTCCCTATGTAGAACGAAATAAGCACGATAGAAAGTCAAAGGGTTACTAATTCATCCGATTCCAATTATCTCGTGTAGCTTGTTTTGGAAAGGGGTGACAAAGTTTATTTTCACTCACGTTAAGCCAGTAATTCATCACTCTTTTTTTTCGTACCGAGCAGCCCCCGATTCTCGCGCTATCGAGATAATCTCTGTGGTCGAAATATCGTTTTTGGATAAGTACCGAATATTTCCGTCGAAAGCAAAAAAAGCTATTCTCGCGGCCAGCCTTACGATCAACCGAGATATCAGCCCAATTTCGAAATATGAGGTATCAAAACAAAACTGATATCTCGCCTATAGAGATGATCTCGATAGCGCGAGAATTACCCCCCAGCACTGGGAATTGCCCAACGCCGCACTTTGGGGCATCCATGTCGGGCATGATGAGGCAGAGGCACACATTTCGAAAAAATACACAGTGAAAGATGCAAAAATCTTACCAATATGTTTCTCCCCAAGCAGTCAATATTGCAGCCAGATTAAACAACAAATAAAGTAATGAGATCACCTTCACTTTACACAGAAATTAAATGAAAGTCAAGAGTCGGCCACCTCGTAATCGAAACATCGTGGGTAACTCGCGGGACCATTCAGTTCAGCCGTATCGTAGACCAACACACGACCGGCGTCGACGGGCTCCAGCCGAACACTGACTGACTGAAACTGAAAAGTTTACAGCACGGGGCTGAAGTTCTGGATATGTTTTGATGAAACTGGAACTGATACCCGATTAATAAAACCGTAGCCTTCCGAAAGTTAAGAGCAAGAGCAATATTTAACGCGGTTGCTTATTTAATTATTGCCAAAATGTATTTCAGGCGCACTTAAGTAGATGTAGCTTGGAACAGTGCGAGAAGACTTGGATCACAGAAGAGATAATAGTTGGATGGAACAGTGCGGGTAGCACAGACTTAAGAGCTTATTACATTACGCTGTCGGACGATTTGTATAGACGTCTCACTC
Source organism: Argyresthia albistria (assembly GCA_963457715.1). Taxonomy (NCBI): domain Eukaryota; kingdom Metazoa; phylum Arthropoda; class Insecta; order Lepidoptera; family Argyresthiidae; genus Argyresthia; species Argyresthia albistria. The sequence goes on from OY735272.1 coordinate 3,110,614, forward strand.
TGATGGAACGACTAGAAAGAGACAGTGAGTCAGACAGGGCCCTGCCGACAGCGTAGTCTAATAGGCCCATTATCGATGGCGGGTAGATTCGCAAGCGACGCGACGGCTAAAGTGTCTATAGCGGCCCCGGCCCTAAATAAAATGGGTAAATAATTAATTAGTAAACCTTGTGAGGCTGTAACGGACAGACAAATTGCGGAGTCTTAGGCTCAACTTTAGTTCCTGACCTATTGACTAGGCTGTCAAAACTTTTTTAGCGTATAGTTGGGGTCATTTAATCATCTTCCTGAAAGTTTCAGGCAACGGAAATTAGTAGTTTTTAAGATATGATTTTTTGAAAATCTGAAAATATTGTAGAATTATGTAACAAAACGCAAAAAATATGTCAAAATCTATTGTCTGTGGTCAAAATACATTAGTTACGTTTCGTTGTATGCATATTTGAAAAGATGAATCTATTTTAAACGTAAAATATCATTTGATAAATTAAAAGTTGTAATTTTTCTGAAACGGAGTGCATTTGGGGTGTTGTCTGTCCGAGTTTTTGTTGGTTGGGCGGCCATTTTGAATCCGATTGGATCAATTATAGGTTATTTCCTGTTTGAAAACTAAAGATAGGTTTGTTAGGTACACACTTATAAGCAGAACCGGGAGCCGGAGCGAAGCGGAGCGGAGCGAGGCGACCCCCTACTTCTGGCAACCCCCCCTCCAACCCCTCATCCCCTCCAACTCCCCCGCCCAACAATGCAAAAAAACTTCAAAACTCAAAACTTTAAAAAATCATATCTCAGCAATTAGGCATTTCCGCGGGGGGGAGAAGTAGGGGAGGTATCTACCCCCCTTCCCCTTCCCCCCTCTCCCCCTCAAGGTCAAGGTCAGTAGGTCAGGAACTAAAGTCCTTATATTATGTAACCTCCAAAAATTAAAAAAATCATATCTCAGAAACTATGCAGTTCCGCGCGGGGGGAGTAGTAGGGGGTGCATCCCCCCACCTCCCCCCTCCCCCCTCCCCACCTCCCAAGGTCAATTTCAGTAGGTCAGGAACTAAAGTCCTTCCCCCCACAATTATTGTCTGACAATCGACATTTGCCGGTGACATTTAATTAGCTGACCTTATTTTGGGGAATGAAACTTTCTCCAAGAAACATACTAATAATAATAATAATAATAAAAATTAATCAATTAATTATAAATTCAACTATAAGTTCAACTATAAAATCTATTAGTATTCTATTCTTTATTATCTACATAACATTAATCCCTTTGGTACCAATTAATTAATAATAGCTTAACCTACTAATATGAACAATCTGTACAGTAGAAACTTATACCTTTTAAACAAAGAGTAAATATACACTAACAAATTAGTTTCAGTTGAGCACGTCCGTCTCCCTTGTTCCGGTACTGACGGAAGATCAGCGCCTGAGGAGTCTACTTCTCAGGCGCATGCTGAGTCAGAACCTTTTGCAGATATGCCACACCACCCCCAGTTCTAGTGCGATATAGGTACTTTGGTACCTATATCCTATCTATCGTAGTGCAAATTAAATTTAACGGTATTTTTTATCTGTGTCTGTATGTTTTATATTTGTTTAGCGCTAAGTATCTTCCTATGTTTTATGTTGTGTGTGTGTGTGCGCTGATGAAAATAAATAGATAAATACAAATAACAATACATACTAGTCGCAAATGAAAAACAATTTTCATCCCCCAGTACATTGCCATCTGGTGGCGCCCCGCTCCATTCTCTTAGTTATCTTTCAAGAGTTCTGTCAAGTGCCTGCGATTTGGAAGGCAACACGCGACACTAAGCAAACCTGAGAAGCAAACTAATTAAAATGGTGTGTTTGAAAATGGAATCTATGGCCACCGTGCAAGAGCTGTCGGGTTTAATTTTGAGGTTTTCAGTTTAGTGCCATTATAGTTCCTTTAGTTTAGTGGCTTTGACACCTTCCAAATCGCCCTCAGTGTCAGTTTTTATGATTGACCGCGGACGGAATTTTTGAGAACTACCACTCAAAATCCCTTGTCAAAAGGCTATCCTGTCATCGATTTGAGATTTTCTATCATTTCGTCGCGAAGCCGCCGACTAGCGCTTATTACATTACGCTGTCGGCAGGGCACGATTTGTATAGACGTCTCACTCTGATGGAACGACTAGAAAGAGACAGTAAGTCAGACAGGGCCCTGCCGACAGCGTAGTCTAATAGGCTGTGAATAGGCCCATCCTAGAGCTAACTCTTTATTAATCTGTGTCTCGAGACGAGTACCGTTTTGTTTCTTTTCAAAAATAAAGGAATGTTTTCTTTGAGTGTTTGCTACTATTTTAAGTACTTATCTCCATTATTTAGAGTACTTTCCTCCAGTGTTTTTTCCATCCTGTATAGTCTGTGGGATTGGTAGTTTTATGATACAGTGTAGGCACATGGTAGGCACAGAAGAGATAATAGTACTCCGGTGTAGGAAAAATGACGCATTGAAAAAGTATTCGAAATGGTTCATTCTTTGTTTTGTTTAATGTTCTGAGTTTTGTTTATTTCATACTGCAAAAATTATCCGCTGCAACATCAAACAGAAGAAAACCTTACCTGGCTTTGGATTTTTGGACACCGATAACGGCTCTTCCTTGATTACGACCTACGCTATGTAATGCTGGTTTCGTTATTCGGCTTGAAATAAGTGGTCATCACATCATCCGACTCCGGGGATGACTAGGTTGACTTTTACATCGTTGATCCTTAATTTGATTATAACTAGTGGCTCTGTGAGCTGTAGACCTCGCGAGTATGTCGGTGGGAAAGCTGAACTGCTAACACACATAAAAAAATAACCCAAATAATTTTTTTTCAATAACACATACAAACTTATGAATGTACCTGGTTACGTACATGCAGTATGAAAGTAGCCGCACCAATAACTTTGTAAACTACATTACGCGATCTTTTATACAACCTATTGACTTTTTACTAAAATTATATAATCTGTTTCACTCTCATAGTCTTTAAAAATCCAACGACACCTCATTTGTTAATATCCATCGAGCCGTTTGGGTTGTAGCGATTTTTTTACATTTTAAAACCCCATATCTCCGCCATTTTGAAAAAAATCAAAAAACTGGCTCGAGTAAAAAATTCTATTTATTTTTTCAACCTGCTCACAAAATTTCACGAGAAATCGGTTCATAAATGCGACCTGTAGAGGAGAACAACCGGACATACAAAAGCATTTTTGCCCAAACCTGAAACGGAGACGCTTCGCTCGCTCATCTGTTTCACTCTCATGGTCTTTACGAATCCAACGACACCTCATTTGTTAATATCCATCGAGCCGTTTGGGTTGTAGCGATTTTTTTACATTTTAAAACCCCATATCTCCGCCATTTTGAAAAAAATCAAAAAACTGGCTCAAGTAAAAAAAAATAATTATTTTTCCAACCTGCTCACAAAATTTCACGAGAATCGGTTCATAAATGCGACCTGTAGAGGAGAACAACCGGACATACGAAAGCATTTTTGCCCAAACCTGAAACGGAGACGCTTCGCTCGCTCGGTCAAAAAGGTGTTTATTGGATAGCTGGTAGTCACTTTCCTCACCAAAGTGCTTTTCTTTTTGTAAGGAAATGCGTTGTTTTTTCGGAAAATTAAGTTGAAATCCAAAATAATTGTCACCAAAACGCAAAAATCGGCTTCGAGAGAGAGAGAGAACGTCGAAGAGACCATACACAAGCTAAATTTGCATATATTGTCAATAATATTGTCAGAAAATTACGTTTCGTTCATAAACATTTTACAATTTTCATTTTCGATTTAAAAACTATGCAAAGTTTACGCACACATTTGCACGTATACAAACATCATTTGGTTATGTAGTAGTAATAGGTGATTATTTTACGAGCGTTGTATTGGTTGTATGGAGTTTCCGAGGTGTGGCAACTTGGCAAGGACTGAGAGCAAGGATATTCTTGAGATCAGAATAGGTAGCAGGAAAATTTACGCATCGAAAAAGTATTCGAAAAGAAATGTCAGTGACTCTTATGTAGAATGTCAAAAGATTCATTTCATCTGAACTCGAACACTTTTTCACCCTGGTAATCATTCCTGCTTGAGCCACTGATCACTTGAGATTCTGCTGATGATGATGAATGCGTTACAAAATCAATTTTTATTGTGGAATAATAAGGGTCTATGTAAATAAGAGTCTACAAATATTTTTTTTAGATATCTCTGTTAAATAAAAATAACGATAGACCCTTTTACGGGTAACGCATTCGATTGTTGATTAGTCTTTGAAGAAAACTGCTCATTGTGTTGAATCACCCATCCCAGTGAATTTATTTTCAACTTCTCCGATTGCAATAACAAAACGCTTCCCGTGATTCTGCGCGTAGCGAAACGTTATGTTTATTTACGTTCGTTCGCTTCGCAGCCAGTTACGTACGTCAATCAAATCAAACGCAAAATCACAATAGTCATTTCATACGCACAAAAGTTCAATAAAGAATAAATTCTTGTGTGATGCTCCTGATAGTGTTCTGAAGATGTTGTGGTATCTGCCATGGTCCGAGAATATAAAGAAAAGAGCCTGCAGATACCTCCTGCAGCGGTATCTGGGTAATTTTCTTGAAGAAAAGCTGACTTTGGATCAGCTAAGTGTGGATCTTTACAATGGCACTGGGACCGTTTCTGATGTTAGCATCGACTGCGAGGTGAGTTCTGATGCGTATTCTACTTCTATACACACTTAGGTACATTTAATTGATTAAAAGTGTTTATCTGTAAACATATTTGCCAATTTTGTGTCGCCTAGTCCTCTACGTGTTAGTTATTATTGTGCGCAAAACTGGCACGTGCTCACATCAAAACAAAGAACTCTGAAAAATATGACGATATCTTGGTTGTTTTATTTTCGATACAGAAGACCTTCATGCAAGGGGAAGGGTGTGGTGGTATTTTGTTATTACTAGGTATACTGTAAAGTGCTTTGTAAATAATATGTGATGACTTTCAATATACTATTCAGATTTCCATGCCTTTAGACCTCTGGGTGTATCCAGTTTCAAAACTGAAAACAACAATGTAAATAAAAGTCAAAATATAATAAGTAGCAAAATAATCTTTGTTCTTTACTTATCAGACTGATAATGTGACCTTGTTGGTATATAGCAAGCATTGTTAAATATCTTCAAGGTCAATCTGAATCCAAGGTCTTTGTAGAACAGGGAAATAAAGTTTGTGTTAGGGCTGACCTATAGGTATTATGCTAATGAAATTGGTTTTTCTTATAAACCCAAGAATATTGATGATTGAAGCATGTGTATGTGCAGCTAAAATCTTTTGTCAAAATAAATTCAAATCTTTTTACCAACTACACAAGTAACCGTCACACATCTAGAATATGCATGCCCCAACATAAAACAGCTTTGTTTAAAAATAATATCTGTGGCATGGCACCAATAATATACAACAAGCTGCCGGATAGTATCCGTAATATAGAAAATATTATACAATTTAGGAGGGAATTGAGAAAGTTACTTATTAATAAGACATACTACGCTATAAATGAATATTTAAATGACCCAGCATTGTAATAAAAAAATAATTAATGCATAAGTTCAGTTACTTATCTATTTTGTTTTTGTCCACTACACTACACAGACCGCCAAATACACAGACACACACACCCTCACACACCCTCACACACACACACACAAACACACACCCTCACACTCGCATATACAACACAATAAAACTACTTACCACATCCACACAAAATCACTGTTTTTTGATACATTTCTTGTTGTTGTTGCTCTTTTAGCTCAACTAGGTAAATAACCGTCATTTAATTATTGTAAACTGTATACATAGTTAAATCCGTAATTGGCCTTATTTTAAGTTTATGTTTCCGACTAGCTGTAAGAATGGCTGTGTGATTTTTGTTCATTAATAAAATAAAATAAATAAAAAATAAAATAAAATAAAATAGCATACCTACATAAGCCTGCTCCAAAATACATAAATGCATATGCGTGGATTTAGAAAATAAATTAAGCATGTCATGTACATACTATTCCTAGATGTATAAAATATTTGTATGCCCTATGGCGAAACATAGCGATCCAATCACACTATAATAAATAACTTATTGTACCTATGTTTTTACAAATAAACTATTTGATTTGATTTGATTTGCTATGTGATGCCAAACTTAGTAAATAATTACAAAACACTTTTGACAAATATATGCCATTCTCTGTTATGAATGTGGTCTTCCTAACATGCCTTTTTTATGACTATTTATTACCTATTTGCCTTTGTCATTACAATGAAAACTAGATTTACAACAATTAAACCCATTGAGTGTCCTAGGCGTGACATCTGCGCCTTGTCAAATGGCGAATCTTTTGTTCTCGGAAACCCGGAATGCCAGCATCACGCACAAACCTCTGTGGCTTATGTGATGTAAATGTACTTAACTAAGACGGTTACCTCCATTTGTTAAATAAATAAAAAAAAAACCGGTTAACCTTACTTTTCTCCTGATAATAATCTCCTTCTTTATCATGACCTTGTCTACCCAGGCTCTCAACGAACTCGGAGACTCTCAGAACTGGCCGCTAGAAATAGTAGATGGCTACATGAAAGAAATTACAGTCACAATACCATGGTCAACTATACTGAAGGATGACTCCGTGGTTGAGGTCAACGGCTTGTCCATCACCGTGCAGCCGAAAGAACGGGCTGAGCCAGGTTTGTTAGAATAATATATTGAAATGCATTTATAGTAGATATTCCCAGCGAGTATTGAATATTAAGAAGTAATTATAGGGTTGCAATATTACTAAAAGTACTATAATCCATATTCAACAATCAGCAATCTACAAGATATTGTGTTAAGAGTGGAAAGAAAAGAATCATACTGATATTACTTTTTAACCGACTTCCCAAAGGAGGAGGTTTACAATTCGTCCGGATGTTTGTTTTTTTTTTTTATGTCTGCACCCCGATAGCGCCTAAACGGATGGACCGATTTGGAAAATTATTTTTTTGTTTGAAAGGGTTTACCTTCCCATTGGTCCCATTGACACCAGGTCAGGATCTGATGATGGGATCCTGGAGAAATCGAGGGAACTCTTCAAATATTATAGAAAGACCTATAGTGATTTTTGTGTTTTTCATAATAACTCGTGCAAATGCACATGGTAAGCATAATATTGTGATGCGGAACTGCTGATGAAGACCACATATGGCCACCAGATCTGCTCAATACTAGGTACAAATAGAATGCGTGGCTGACGGGCAGGCAACGCATAGCCTAAACCGGTGGACCTAGAGCCATGAAACTTTGTACAGGGGTTCCTTAGTAGCGTGGGGTAGCACTGATATGGGATTTGACAAAATTAATTCCCCAAGGGGGGGGGGATAAGGGGTTACAGTTTCTATTAAACTCAATCTAATCAAATAGGGTTTGTGGAAGTCGGTTTTTTCTAAAGTTTACTTTTTGTTTCAATTATTCTGTTTGTTATTTGGATACCAAAAAAGAAATTATTATTTATGAATCAAACTATCAATGATACACTCAAAATTATATGTTTTTAGCCTTACTGATAGAATTTACCCATAATTATTTCATTCAATGAGGAATATATTGCACAGGTACTTCATTCATTCAGATACTAGAAATAAAACCGGCCAAGTGCGAGTCAGACTCGCGCACGAAGGGTTCCGTACCATTATCTATATAATTGGAACAAAAAGTAAACTTTAGAAAAAACCGACTTCCACAAACCCTATTTGATTAGATTGAGTTTAATACAAACTGTAACCCCTTATCCCCCCCCACCCAGGGGAATTAATTTTGTCAAATCCCATATCAGTGCTACCCCACGCTACTAAGGAAAGTTTCATGGCTCTAGGTCCATCGGTTTAGGCTATGCGTTGCCTGCCCGTCAGCCACGCATTGTATTTGTACCTAGTATTGAGCAGATCTGGTGGCCATATGTGGTCTTCATCAGCAGTTCCGCATCACAATATTATGCTTACCATGTGCATTTGCACGAGTTATTATGAAAAACACAAAAATCACTATAGGTCTAATCGGTCTAATTTTCCAAATCGGTCCATCCGTTTAGGCGCTATCGAGGCACATACATAAAAAAAAAAAAAACAAACATCCGGACGAATTGTAAACCTCCTCCTTTGGGAAGTCGGTTAAAAAAACCGCAAAAAAACACGTTAATTGTATGGGAGCCCCCTTTATATTAAATTTATTTTGTTTTTAGTATTTGTTGTTATAGCGGGAACAGAAATACGTCATCTGTGAAAATATCAACTGTCTAGCTACCACGGTTCATGAGATACGGCCTGGTGACAGACAGACGGACGGACGGACGGATATCTTGAGATTTTAAGGTACTTTCCCTCCAGGGCCCATTCGTTTGTTCCACCCTGTATATGTGTGATCTGTAACTGTATTTTTCATGAAATACCCAAAAAGTTTTGTTCAAATTATCATCTTATGTCAGAATAACTTTGTAGCTAGTTGAAAAATAACATTTGAATTGATTCAAAGCTTGCCGCGCTTTTAGGGCCTTTAGTACCTACTAAACGCCGCCGTAAGCAGCACTGTCTACAACCTACTCCTACTGGAAAACGTGAGACACCCATCTACAATTTCCGTAAAATGAGGTTCACTCACTCATTATGTCAATGTCATGCAGACTGCAAAACATCATTTCAACGCACCAAAGAGTATTTAATTAAAACATCACTGGCAGCCAAACTTGAAGTGGCCAAAAGGAAAAAAATAATTTCTGTGCTCTGAGATTTGTATGAAAACAAAAGTAATTAAAAACTATTAATTTTATAATTATTTTCTAAAAGTTCTACATAATAAATAGAGACGTCGTAATTCATCAATTAATATTTAAAGTCTTTGTAGAAGTCCGGGGACGACCTTGCCATATCATTTAAATTTAGTTTCATTAAAAGAAGGCTTACCTACCAAAACAAAATGGCCTTGGTATAAACTTTTCAAGCGTGTTGTGAAGACGTATCTTGTACCGAGACCACTTTCAATTTGTAATATCTCTCGTATTTCAGTATTTGTGGTTGGTGCGGCAACAGATATACACATTCTGTGAAAATTTCAGCTTTCTAGCTATTACGGTTCGTGCAGGCGGACCCGGTGACAGACGGACGGACGGACGGACGGACGGACGGACGGACGGACGGACGGACAGCGAAGTCTCAGTAATAGGGTCCCGTTTGGCACCCTTCGGGTACGGAACCCTAAAAAGATAGAGAATCATAGAATATGTATTCTTCATCTGTCCTTACTTAGTATCATCAATGTTGGAGTCTATGTGGTCCTCTATGTCATCCTCAATGCAGTTAGCAGCAGAATGCTTGCGACAAGACGATGGACCACCGGATGCCAATCCTGTTGAGGGCATTGAGATGTTTGCACACGCCATTGACTCTAGTAAGTTTTATACTCGTCTTATGCTGTTGAAGAAAGTCCAAGTATTTTGGTTGAGATGACGCATGAACAGTGGTCGAGTCTCTTATGAAATGGGGCGCCTTGTTTGGAGACTGACTGCCTAATACCGTATTATTCGCCCTTAAGAGACCGGCGACCGCGTGAATTTCCCATACAAACGTAATACAAAAATGTTTTGAATTTGAGAAATAGTTTAACGTATTTAGACTGTTAATCGGATTTATACACTGTTTACGCAGGTTCCTGGTCTGTATACCAGGGTTCCTCTTTAACCAATTTAAAAATATTTTTAAGTTATTTGAATAAGAACCTTGGTATACGACCAGGAACCTGCGTAAACACTGTATTAATCCCATCAACAGTCTAAATGCGTTGAACTAGTTCTCAAATTAAAATCATTTTTGTATTACGTTTGTATGGGAAATTCACGCGGTCGCCGGTCTCTTAAGTTAAGAGTTATCAATTTATTGCTATTCAAACAGTAGCTATTGTGTTTCTTAAGTGACTCAGGTGCCTGGTTAACATTTTGACAAGTTCTGACCCAATCAAGTTGTTAAACTCTTTTGGTTTGTTTAGAAATTATTTAACATTTGGACTCTGTTTATTTAGTTAAATTCGTCTGCAGAGCATATTGTTTTTTTTTCATTTGCAGGTTTGAGTTAAAATTCGTATTTAGAGCAAATTGTTTTTTTTTTCCAGTTTTGAGTCGAGTGAAAGTGAGGTTTGTGAACACCAAAGTGCGGATAGAGCACGTGCCAAAGAACAGCGACCGAGGCATCGCATTAGAAATACACATAAAAAAGTAAGTACCTACTATACAAAGATTGTCTCGATGTCGATCAATCAATAAATCAATTAGTTCATAGAAATATGTGTGAATTGTATTATCATAATAAGCCAATTATAAAGCAAAAGTATCAACCTAACAACTATCTTGGAGTTAGTGTGCAAATATTTTATAATGTCTAGCAAATCATTACAATGTGCTTGCTCTTGTCTCATTTGTCATCGAATCAACTGCAAATCTAATAAATGCAATGAATATGAACGATCTATGTATTATACATACGTTCTAACGCTGATATAAATGATGCAATCTCCATAACTGAGGCGACGGGCTAGCCCCTGTGACGCAAAATGGAGATTTGAATTGAGCCTCTGTTCTCTGAGCGTGGTTATTTATTAATGAACGTAAAAATGTTTTTCTAAATAAAGCAACAAAGACAATGCTTTCACTCATGTCTTATGTTACACCTATACCCCGGTTATATGACTTACCAAATGAGAAATCATTATGATGAATGGCTATACCACATCCATACAAACGGGTGCAATTTCCATACAATATGCAACATCCATTTCCTGCTCAATAGCAGTGATGTACTATTGAGGAATCAGGAAGTTGATCAGCATACGGAGTGTTTCATGTGACCTTGTACGCGTTTTGTTATCTGTCTAGGCCCTAGTTTTAATTCGGTATGCCCTAGACTCTAGGGCATACCGAATTAAAACTAAAGTGGCGTTGTAAAGAGAGAAATGAAAAAAATATATATGAAAAAAATCTCGAGACCTACACTAATGATGAATTCAGTTCGGTTTTGGGTTATTTCTTGCTGTTTCTGTATGCTTGTAGGATCTTGGGTCTCTTAAACTTTGGCAGTTATTACTACAGCGATGCTCACTCATCCCATACAAATTAGAATTAGAACCCTTCGTAAAAAAGAGATGGCGTGAGGAGTAAGATTTGCACTTAAAACGCCATGGTTTCAGTTAACATACTTCTAGGTGGCGCCAATCTTAGAATAAATCATATCTTAGCGCCATCTCTTGGTATTGCAATTCTTCGATGGTGCTGCACAAAGCGATAAAAGCCTCGAACTAAGTATGCTTCCGTAGTAGCTCAGTTTACGCAGGCAGGTCACATATTTTTTTCTACGTTTTTTTACGCATTGTAGTCTCGGATGCTTCTTCTATACATATATGTCCTTGTGTTATTAGTAACAAAACAAACAGGATTCCGCCTAATATTAAACTGTTTTTCACCTCTACCACGTAAACTTTGTGCGTAAACTCGTTCGTTTCTGAATGTGTGCGCTCAGCGCCTATACAAAGAGCCTGTGGTTCGCCCTCCGGCGCCAGGGGTGGGGTGCGGTATCTGAATCAGCGCGGGGAAGAGAGTGGCCGTTCTGTACGTAGTACTATTATCTCTTCTGTGCCTTTACAGTATCGACTACTTCGACGAAGCTGGCACGGAACCACCGCCCGACGTGACTGACCCGGAGAAACCAAAGACATACATCGTATCAACATACACCAACAAACGACTCATGTTCGAAGGAGTTACCCTCTACACAGATGAGTTCCCCTCAAAACTGCGAACAATGGCGCGAAGTCTGGTAATGGAAAAGTCAGTCTCCTCACAACCAGAACAGTCACTAGAATCCAGCCAACACGAGATGACTGACATCAACTTCCAAAGCACTACATCTGACGTGTTTTATGAAACTAGAAGCATAATATCAAATGCAGAGCCCGAACCTTTTAGGAACGATTTTCTAGAAACAGAAAGTGTCTTCAAAAGAGACGTAACTCCAGAGGAAAGAGCCAACCAGCCAGACCCTATACTGTTTGCTAAACTAACCGGCAGGCAGGAGTTGGCATTGAAAATCAAGCATTCAGAGGAGGCTTTAGGGCCTAAAGTCGATCTGCAGATGACTTTGGGCTCGCTTATAGTATTCTTGACGCCGCGTCAGCTCAATACTTTGTTGGAGATTGTCGATGGATTGAATCAACCACACCTGGAGGATAGAAGGTAATTTATAGTTCCTAATTGTTCCTGAAGCTACTCAAATAGATTTACACGTCCTTACAAATCAGAAATATCTACACAGCGAATGTGACATTTTAATTATGTCAACAACCATGGTAGGATACCACAGACGAAGTTGAAATTTTTGACACTGCTGTTTTTGGTTATTTGTGTCGTGTCATACATAAAACATAAACATTTACATAAAAGCTCATCCATTGCTTCTGGCCCCACACTAGGATACCCTGTGTTGTGGGAACCAGAAACAGCGTCATCACAAACATGTAAACATCCAGGGCCTGGGTTTTATTGCTTTATCCCTAGCCGGGAATTGAACCCGGGACCTCTGAGAGTCACTCCGCTGCGCCACAGAGGTCGTCATATGTATCCATCCATCCAGAAACACCTACACAGGGAGTGTCAAAATGGTGTTAACATCCTACGTTAAAAACACAGCGACCGCTCATTCCATAACGCTTAGAATTAGTAACTTTTCATAATAAAGAGATGGCGTTACGAGTAATATTTGTACTTTAAACGCCATGGCTTCAGTTAACATACTTCTAGGTGGCGCTAATCTTAGAATAAATCCTATATATCTTAGCGCCATCTCGTGGTATTTCCAATTTTTCGATGGTGCTGCACCAAGTGTTAAAGCCTCGAACTAAATATGCTTCCGTAGCAGCTCAGTTTACGCCGCTCACATATTTTGTTCTACGTGGTCTTAAACGGGCCATATTTTCACTGCAATATGTGGCCGGCAACTATTGGTGTATCTCTCTAACATGTGAGTAAGAGATGGACAACAATAGTTGCCGGCTACATATTGCAGCAAGACCTGGCCCGTTTAGGAGCACCGTTAGTATAATATTAGAGTAAGTATCTGAGGTCAAAACACAGGAAGTTGACATAATTTTGGGTCCATATTGGCTCATCTAAAGTTCCGAAAATGGTCTTACTAACGATTTGTACTCCGAATGATCACTCTTCCTAAAATGTTAGGAACACCAACCAACACCAACATTTTAGGAAGAGTGATCATTCGGAGTACAAATCGTTAGTAAGACCATTTTCGGAACTTAGACTTTAGATGAGCCAATGGACCCCATAATTTAAACACTTAAACATTTAAACATTTATTTATTTAACACAAACATATGTAGTTACATAATATAGGGATCCTTGACCCCTGAGCTAGGTTTATCACCTGTATTTCAGAGGTCAGGGCTCTTCCAGATATAAGGCTCTGTAATATAACTACTACTATTTAAACATTTGGGGAATTGGAGATGCCAGTTTACAAAAACAAAAAAATATATATAAATATAAAAAAAGAGTTAACAATGAAACATAAAGATAAATTAGGTGGTGTATATGTGTGGAGTGTTTTTGTAGGTGTGAAAAGTGGTATGGGATTTAAAAGGAGTGGGAAAGAGGGGAGGAAGGTGTATGTGTGTGTGATTCACTTAGGTTTGATTAAGATCGAGTAAGACGAAAACTGGCTGTTTCTGGTTGTATGACGTACTAACTTGCGTGCTAACTTAAAATCTGATACTGACTGCCCGTACTTGTTTCAGTAACATACCGCTCCGCGCCTCCGCCGCCAACCTGCACTGTAAGCCGATGGGTCAGGCTGACTTCCAGCGTATAGAGGCCCAGCTCATAGGCAACTTCAACCGGGAGACCGCCAAACCCAACTTCGCTATGTACGGGTGGACTGGACAGAGCTTTGGTGAGTCGGCCATGATAGTTCCGTTCTAAAGTAAAATATCTAAGAATAAATCCTATATATTTTAGCGACATCTCGTGGTATTTGCAATTTTTCGATGGTGCTGCACCAAGCGATAATGGCCTCGAACTAAAGAAGCTTCCGTAGCATCTCAGTTTACGCCGGTGTCATATTAAGTTCTAGGTGGTCTATCTGTATTAGTATATTATTATAGTATCTGTGATTTGGCACACGAACCATTGCTAATGTTTTGGTTCTCATGTTCCGGTGTGTGTGCCGAAACTTTAAAAATTCAAAGAATGTCATTATTAAATCCGTATTTATGTATTGAACACAAATGTTTCTACAGGATGTTACAGAAAGGTGTACATATTATAGAGGGTTGTTAGTTGGACATCATTATGAGCAACTTTTTCTATGACACCGATTTGATCAGAGCAACTTTAATTTTCACTTCTCTATACAAATCCGCTGACCGCCCGGACCAAAACGTATCGGAGCAATTAAATCAAATCGGTTTCGTAGTAAAAGTTGCTCAGAATGGTCTCCCTAACAACCTCCTAAAATATGACTACACCCTTCTGTTACACCCAAATATGTAATCTTGAGTGTAACATTTGACAGACGACAGTGACGCAGAAGAGCGTTTCCTCCCGATGTCGGCGGACGGCAACCCGGCGACCGACAGCTTCACCAGCTCCGTCAGCTCTATGAGCACCAGCATGACGTCCAGCGTCAACATGCCGGCTGCGCAGCCGAGGATCAAGAGGAATAGGAAAGGTACCAAACACCCACCCACACACTTACTTACTCACTCTATAATAGGTACCGACAGAATATCAGCGTTGCAGTATCTCCTGGAGGTCCTGTAACACATGCTGAGTCGGAGCCGTTTCGCTGTTGCGGTACACTTCATGGCGCCGTTCTGCCCGATCTTATTTTTACTGTTCTTTTTGTCTTGTGTATATTTTATTTCCTACTTGTTTCTGTTTATAATTTGTTATTGCTGTGTTTTGTGTATTGTGACAGTTGAATAAATGTGCTTTCTGTTCTATTCTATTCTAAAACTACCAAGTTACCTGTGAAATGTCAGAATTCAGAACATAGTTGCAATGCCATTCTATGCTCGGACGCAATTTGCTCGCGACGCCGAAGTACACTTCTGGACACATCTATTGGCCCACCTTAGAGTTTAGGTTTCGATGGCCCCTACCTAAATATGATTGCTAGATTGAACAAAAACTATTGATGCAGTTTTAAACCTGATACATTTTACCATCTTTTTCGATCGTATTGTTTTAAATTTGAATTCAGAATACCACACGACATGGAGCTACGCCTAACAAGTCGGATATGCGCCTTGATGTAGGCAGTTGACTTTTTAATAAAAAACATGTTTAATCAAATAAAGGTTTAATTTAATAACGCGTGTTGGACAAACGAAACTGAAAATGCAAGGTGGGCCAATAGATGTGTCCAGAAGTGTATTTGAATTTCGAAGAATTTAACTAGATTTCCTCCCCTGTGTCAAAATGATATTACAACAAACTAGTCTTACGTACCTACATCGTAGAACCATTATTATTCGTTATTTGTGAACACAATTATATTGGTACGAGCTATGTCAGCACTCGTACAGTATTAATTATTATGCAGTGTTTGTGGATATTTATCTAGACTAACCGATGTAACTTTATTAGAATAAGTATATTCCAAACTCAATCAATCATTCCAAACCACACTACAATACATATTACTGCACACACGCTACAATATTTATGATTTATTATGTTTACAGTACCACAAATCGATGGCGATCCTACTGCAGAGGTATCACATATCAATATCAAGATGTCTTCCTGTTCCTGCATATTATTACATAAGGTAAGAATCTCTTGAAAACAGTAAACTTCGTATACCTCCTTAACTTACTCAGTGTTAACCTAATTCCATACAAATAAAAACCCTGCCATTCTCAAAAGTGGGCTTCCTGAGAGGCTGATGATGATGATGAAATACCTTCCTTATTTTCCAGGACATCCTCATACCACAGCCTCTAGGCACCGATTGCGTCACGCCATCTAGCGCCAAGAACATGCAACAAGCGTCATCGGAGTTCTTCCAGCAACTCGGGTTGTTCGGAATCAGTGGGCGCGGGAAGCGCGACTTTGATCTGGCCAATGAGACGTTTGATAACGCTACGCGGCGGAGCCATTTGAGGTTAGTGCTGCATAAAGACTAAGGTATACTAGACGCTGCAATGTTGAATTGTCTCAGGAAAAACTTCCCGTGTGTCATGCGTGTGTTAAAATGCGCAACATTTTAACACGCATGTTTTGGGACAGCGTCACGTTGCAGGAACAATAGGGAGACATTTGCCCCTAGTGTATCTGAGCCTTATGTCCCACGGTTCCAATGCCATGGGAGTTAAGCAACATCTGGTAGAGGGGTGGGTGGGTTTGTGGTGGTGTCCCGTTTCTACGTGGTGCTCGTTTCGGTCGCTTTCTTGTTCTGTGTGAAGGATAGCAAGTTAAGATGTAAGTCCCGGCTACTTTTATTACGGTGGTAGCCATAATGTTGTGTGTTAAAGGCCCTAATATACCAGCCTGAAAATTTCTGACAGTAGGTTTGGCCACTACCCCTTCCACCTCTAAACTTCTGACAGTAGGTTTGGCCACTACCCCTTCCACCTCTAAACTTCTGACAGTAGGTTTAGACACTACCCCTTCCACCTCTAAACTTCTGACAGTAGGTTTGGCCACTAACCCTTCCACCTCTAAACTTCTGACAGTAGGTTTGGCCACTACCCCTTCCACCTCTAAACTTCTGACAGTAGGTTTGGCCACTACCCCTTCCACCTCTAAACTTCTGACAGTAGGTTTGGCCACTACCCCTTCCACCTATAAACTTCTGACAGTAGGTTTGGCCACTACCCCTTCCACCTTTAAACTTCTGACAGTAGGTTTGGCCACTACCCCTTCCACCTCTAAACTTTTGACAGTAGGTTTGGCCACTACCCCTTCCACCTCTAAACTTCTGACAGTAGGTTTGGCCACTACCCCTTCCACCTCTAAACTTCTGACAGTAGGTTTGGCCACTACCCCTTCCACCTCTAAACTTCTGACAGTAGGTTTGGCCACTACCCCTTCCACCTCTAAACTTCTGACAGTAGGTTTGGCCACTACCCCTTCCACCTCTAAACTTCTGACAGTAGGTTTGGCCACTACCCCTTCCACCTCTAAGCCAACATACTCATAATCAAATTCGAACGAAGAACTGCGGCCCAATTCTCGTCGGCCGCTGTCGACAAGTTAAAACCGGCATTTTTGGCCCTCTAGGGCAGTCGATACACTATTGATATTCGATTGACTTGGGCCCCTTTGACTTTTCTTGAATTTTATTCGGTCAAGCATCACGGATGACCGAATGGTGTGATTAGCGTTTTAAATGTTTGTTCCACCCAGGCTAATAACATCAGCGCTGACCCTCGATGGAAGCGAAAAGACGACAACGCACGGCAGTCAGACATTATGCGAGTTCACGATCACCCATCTCTTACTGCGCGAGACGCTCTATACTAGGAGCGAGGGAGATGGCAAGACTGAGAGCTTCGATCTTGTGCGGTTTGAGTGGAAAGGTTTGTTATAGAAAATTATTTGGTGTGGATTGAAATCGAAAGTATATGTTTCTCCTAATGATGCTCTCATTATTTTCCAGCTATCCCTAAGTTTCACGAAACTAAATTTTAGGGTTCCGTACCCGAAGGATGCCAAACGGGACCCTATTACTGAGACTTCGCTGTCTGTCCGTCCGTCCGTCCGTCCGTCCGGCTGTCTGTCACCAGGCTGTATCTCATGAACCGTGGTAGCTAGACAGTTGAAATTTTCACAGATGATGTATTTCTGTTGCCGCTATAACAACAAATACTAAAAATCAAAAGAAATTTAATATTAAGGGGGGCTACCATACAACTAACGTGATTTTTTGCGTTTTTTATAGATAATGGTACGGAACCCTTCGTGCGCGAGTCCGACTCGCACTTGGCCGGTTATTTATTTACGCAAATGCTTAGCAACTGAAACAAATGAGAAGCAAACAAACAACTATCCTATGAGATTCTCGCGATTAAATTTCTAAATAGTTTCGTGAAACTCAGGGTAAAAAGGGTAAACGCAGGTAAATTAATGGTCGTCACAGGTTGCAAATAATCCCTATCTAGGATAAGTCGCGTGATTCTACGTAGGTGCAATATTTATGACAGACAGAATTTTACTAGAACCTGTTTAAATGCCCATACTCATTCAATATCCTGCTGCTCAATGCAGCAATATAGATCTCACACAGCAATCCTAATGGGCTGTTTACATTGGTTAAAGATAGTGGACAGTGACGACATTATATGAAAGCCAAGTTGACTCGCCACTATCCGATCGGTTTACACTCCAGTCCACGGTCCACTGTCCTTGACCAATGTAAACTGGCCCTAATGTATGTGCCTGTATGTAAATATTGATGTTTGTTCACAGAAGAAGACGACGACCCGAGTGACACGATGTCTAATGTCGCGCTACACCCGCACGTCAGACTCAACTTCAAACAGACACTCAAGTACACGCGAATCGGCGGCGAGAAGAAACTAGTCTACCCCACTACTGACATCTCGTGAGTTTCTACTCTCTATAGTTACTGAGAGGTTTTACCAGGGGGGTTTCACTTCGCCGAGTAGGTATCTACGGCCGGCTATACGCGCCAGTCGGTCTTTGTCACATGGTTGTCGCTCGGCTCTCGGTGCGCGCGCTAGCCGCGTGAAAACATTGACGCCGAAAACAACTGAGTGCGATTCGCAACCCTGCGTGATCAGCATCATGTCAGCGGTGTCTAATGGAATTTGAACACTCGTGTCATACGATAAGTTTCAATTTCGCGTGCGAGCATATGCAGAGCATAGACAATATTTTTTTGCACCTAAACTTGACTTTTGTTCGGGAGTGAACCTTCTGTACGTAGTACTATTAGTTATGACGTATTCAGATATAAGAGCCAAGTTACATCTAATGTCAATGGAACTTTCAAGCGCTTACTATTGTTCCCAAAGCTTCATCTGGCTTTGTGTATTACTCCCAGTTTCTGAAAGAGCAATTAAATGTGACAATCGAGCAATAGAAGATTAATTTAAAATAGCGGCACGCAATTGACGAAAGAGTTTCACAAGAGTTTAACAAGTTGTCACAGCAAATTTTCCTTTCGGAAACCGGGCGTTAATCTCATGTCATTACAAATCTACAGTGTTAAGTGTATGCCGTTAAACGTGGACGTTGACCTGACATTGCTGGACCGTATATCGCTGGGGTCAGTCGGCGGTGGCGGCGCTAGTGTCGCGACGTCGCCCGTGTCCGCGCAACCCGCCACCAACCACTACAACTTTACACTGCAGTGCGCGAAGGTTGATGCTGTTTTGAGGTTTGTTCCTTCCACTTGTTGTTGGATAGAGCATTTGCCAAAATCCATCAAGTGGATGGTCTGTCGCCGTTCTTTGTCATGAATGCAAATGGAGGTGTTTAAAACAATACAATCGAGACCCAGAAAGAACGAAAAGCTCTTACTATAACAATGACGTCGCATGCTTATGTTCAATCTGTCGCGTCTATGAGGATAAGGCTGTAGATCTCCCTTAACACAGCTCTCATCTTTTGCCCTCTCTTCCCAATACCTCTCTAGGTCCTCGCGACATCGCTTCCCGACTTGACGGACCCAATCGGTAGCAACCTTTGCCCCACTATTGGACCCAATCAGTGGCAACCTTTGCCCCACTATTGAACCTAATCAGTAGCAACCCTTGCCCCACTATTGGACCAAATCAGTAGCAATCTTTGGACCACTATTGGACCCAATCAGTAGCAACCTTTGGACCACTATTGCACCCAATCAGTAGCACCCTTTGGCCCACTATTGGACCCAATCAGTAGCACCCTTTGGCCCACTATTGGACCCAATGTCTATGTCTCCGCGGTCTTGTGGGTTTCACCTTGCTTCTCACGCAGGAGATGCAGGTACGAATCCCGGTGCTGACCAATGAGATGATTAATTTCGGATGGCACGTTAAGCTGTAGGTCCCAGCTGCTATAGTGTAGTAGTCGTAAAACCCCTCCACCAACCCGCACTGAGCCAGCGTGGTGGAGTATGG
Organism: Argyresthia albistria; assembly: GCA_963457715.1. Lineage (NCBI taxonomy): Eukaryota > Metazoa > Arthropoda > Insecta > Lepidoptera > Argyresthiidae > Argyresthia > Argyresthia albistria. The sequence continues at coordinate 3,130,834 of OY735272.1, forward strand.
CTCAATCTTACTCGGATCCGGGTACAGGCCTGTGCCCCTTGGTGGGGACATTAATGGGCTACATTTACTTTACATTTACTAGTCTATTATCCTCCCGCTAGGTTCCCAATAATCGACTTGCGTCCGGGCGCCACCCGCTCCGCCCGCCGCGTGCGCGCTGACTGGCTCGCGCTGGCGTGCGCGGACGTGCTCGTCAGCTCGCAGCAGGCGCCGAGCGCGCGCCCCCTGCCTTCCACGGTCACTGCGCGCGCTACTGTACTCGACCTTTACTACTATGTGAGTCACGTCACGGATACACTTGTGTGTTTTTAACCCCCCGCCCGACGAAGGAGAAAAGGGGTGTTATAAGTTTAACGTGTGAGTCACTTTGTGTGTCTGTCTGTCTCTCAGCACGTAGAGCGTAAACGGGTGAACCGATTTGAATGTTTTTTTTATTCGATAGTAGATTTCTTGGAGCTGGTTGTTATGGTACCATCGAGCTGGTCTGATGATGGAGTTCAAAGGTGGGAGCGGGAACCCTATGATGCTTACTAGTAAACCCAACCCAGAATTTGAGCTCATTAAACTCGCAGTGGCAAGACCTTTGAGAATATGGTACTATAGAGCTGTTCTGATGATGGAGTGCGAAGCTCGAAGGTGGAAGCTAGTACCCTGGGATGCTTACTAGTTGTTTGTTTTTGTTTGTTTTGTTAATGCTAAAGTTATACGTCATTGTTAAACGCACTGTTCTAGTGCATGAGTTTTTAGGGTTCCGTACCCGAAGGGTGCCAAACGGGACCCGTAGCAGGTAGACGCTTAAAATGTTCACAATATATTGAGAATATTATTTACTTAAAAAATAAATAATTAAATTAAAATTAAATTAATATTTAGGGGGGGCTCCCATACATTTTTTTTTTTTGCGCTTTGCCGTATATTTAGGACACGGCTCGGTCTGATCATAATCTTCTGGCTTAAGATAGTATATTCTAAAACACTGGATCTACCACTGACAACACCATAAACTACTATACTAGTGTCAAACTCTCGGTGCCTAAGGCCGAGCCGTGTTTTGCAAAGACTCATGCAGTAAAGAACAGTGCGAGACCGGAGGCCGAGGAATGCAATAAATACACATTAGGTGCGAGGCCGAAGGCTGAACATTGGTCTACATTAGTTATGATTTACAGGAAAACGAAGACTGCCAAGGAACCCACATAGCTCGTTCCAGTATGGACGAAATTTCCGATCCAAATATACTCAAAAGATCAACAGCCACATTACCAACGTAAGTTTGTCTTATTAACCGACTTCCCAAAGGAGGAGGTTTACAATTCGTCCGGATGTTTGTTTTTTTTTATTTATTTTTATTTATTTTTTTATGTATGTTCCCCGATAGCGCCTAAACGGGTGGACCAATTTGGAAAATTATTTTTTTGTTTGAAAGGGTTTACCTTCCCATTGGTCCCATTGACACCAGGTCAGGATCTGATGATGGGATCCTGGAGAAATCGAGGGAACTCTTCAAATATTATAGGCAGACCTATAGTGATTTTTGTGTTTTTCATAATAACTCGTGCAAATGCACATGGTAAGCATAATATTGTGATGCGGAACTGCTGATGAAGACCACATATGGCCACCAGATCTGCTCAATACTAGGTACAAATACAATGCGTGGCTAACGGGCAGGCAACGCATAGCCTAAACCGGTGGACCTAGAGCCATGAAACTTTGTACAGGGGTTCTTTAGTAGCGTGGGGTAGCACTGATATGGGATTTGACAAACTTAATTCCCCAAGGGGGGGGGGGATAAGGGGTTACAGTTTGTATTAAACTCAATCTAATCAAATAGGGTTTGTGGAAGTCGGTTTTTTCTAAAGTTTACTTTTTGTTTCAATTATCACATTACTATTTTACTTGGTTGTTTCGTGGAAAAGTTAACCCTATATGAGCACTTAAGAATCAAACGGATAAACTGTACGCCATGTTGAATCCCCACAGAATATCCCTGACCTTCCAACCGCGCAAGGCCAGCAAGGGGCCGTTCGACCCTCTGAGTGACGAAGAGACCTGTTACGAGCCAGCCGCGCCCAACCCCATGACCACCTCTATGTACATCATGGACAATATGCGCAACTCTGTGCAACCAAGCCCGTTTAGCAACAAGAAGACTGCGCACCAGAGTATCACGAAACATGAGGACACTCCGCAATGTAAGTAATGCTCCTTATCCTATCATACCATGAGAGATTCACAATAGCCCGTCTTACTCAATTAGAGAGCTGCTCGAAACATGCTTGAAAGTTTGAAAAAGTTCTGTTTAAGCAAATGAAACAAATAACAATCCTGTAAGATTCTCGCGATTAAATTAGTAAAATGACATCTTTTTTAGGGTTCCGTAGAGAAACAAGGAACCCTTATAGTTTCGTCAAGTCTGTCTGTCCGTCTGTTCGTATGTCACAGCAACTTTATTCCAAAACTATTAGGACTACACAGTTGAAACTTGGTACGTAGATGTATTCTATGAACCGCTTTAAGATTTTTATACAAAAACTGAAAAAAATAAAAATTTAAGGGGGCTATACATGAAACTGAAACCAAAAATTTATTTTTTCATCAAACCTTCATGTGTGGGGTGTCTATAGATAGGTCTTAAAAAATGAAGTTGTGGTGATTTCGTATGGGATTCTGTCAATATTGGTCTCGATATCCGTATATCGAAGACGCGAGAATCGACCCGCTGGTGCATAATTCTCGCGCATTCGATATACGGATATCGACACCTATATCAAGCGATTCCCATACAAAATTACTCGATATAGGTCTAGAATTGAATGTGCGAGAATCATACCCCTACCCCCTACCCCTGGCCATGTTTACAATTTGTCATAAAAGTCACAATGAAACGCAAACGCTCGTATCATATGTTTTCATTATTTGAATTTTGCAGGTCAAGCAGAAGAGCTGGTGGTGCCAGGAAGCGAGGAAGAGATGTCAGAGTTCTCGACGCACTCCGTTGAGCATTCTGCCATACACCTGGACTTCACTCTGCCAATACTTAGCTTACAGCTGGAGTGAGTATTCTACTTACCTCGGTACCTCTAGCTTATAGAACAACACAAATGTCGTTAGTTTCGTATATTGAGCACCTAAACCATACTTTATGGCCTATCTAATGAATAAATATCTTATCTTATCTTAATTCGTAATGAAAACGATTCATAAATGTTTCTTTCTAGATCAAAGCAGCTGTACGAGATAATCTACAACCGAATCAACTCTGACCTTCTACTCTGGGAGCCGAACGCATCATCCGAGTTTGAGATTAGCCCGCACATGCGCAGTGACGAACCCAGCATCTATCCTGCCTTCCAGCCCTGCTCCAACCCCGGATATGGTATGAAACAATATTATGAGTAATATACTTATTACCGAGATAGTGGGTTTCATGCTTGCCTCTCACACAGGAGGTGCAGGTTCGAATCCCGGTGCTGACCATGTAACAATGAGATAAGTCATCATCGTAAGTACGTTGTACGGACACTAACTGTGATGGAAAACATCGTGAGGAAACCTTTATTACTCCATAGCTGCGGCGATGGGCTAGCCCCCTGTCACGCAAAATGGAGTATTGAATCACTGGCTGAAAGTGGGCACAGTGGTGCCTCTGCCATCCCGCATGGGAAAAGGCGCGACGCTCTGTTATGTTACATATTACATGCGGTATGTCGCACTCGTATATCCTACATCGCGCAATTCTACGATATTGCGCGATGTAGGATTAAATTAAATAAAAAATAACCGGCCAAGTGCGAATCAGACTCGCGCACGAAGGGTTCCGTACCATTATCTATAAAAAACCGCAAAAAAATTATTTTGTATGGGAGCCCCCCCTAAATATTAATTTAATTTAAATTTAATTATTTATTTTTTAAGTAAATAATATACTCAGAGTGTATTGTGAACATTTTAAGCGTCTACCTGCTACCATTATCAATATCGAGCAAAAATGAGAAAAAAAAACACGTTTGTTGTATGGGAGCGCCCCTTAATATTAAATTTCTTTTGATTTTTAGTATTTGTTGTTATAGCGGCAACAGAAATACATCATCTGCGAAAATTTCAACTGTCTAGCTACCACGGTTCATGAGATACAGCCTGGTGACAGACAGACGGACGGACGGACGGACGGACAGCGAAGTCTCAGTAATAGGGTCCCGTTTGGCACCCTTCGGGTACGGAACCCTAATAAAAAATACTGCCAGCGACATCTGTTGAAGTACGCACTTCTGCGCATTAAAGACAAGCAAGTTAACTTTTCAAGGGTCAATTTGTGCTTCTCCTACAGTTCAGGGCCAATATGATAATCAATAACTCACACATTTCGTCACCATAAAAGTATGAAAAATATGAAAGAATGATACCGACCGTAACCAAATAAAAATACGAGAATACACCATATTTTTCTTCCACAGATTCGGATTCTGCGAGCTCCTCATCAGATGAAGAGAACCCCTACTATTCTACATACGAGAGTAAACCCCATCAGAAGAAAATCAACGCGAACAAATCTACAGAGAGGAAAGAGACCCACAACTTTTGCCTCACTTTCAACGTTAACAAAGGGTTGCTGACTATCTATACTCCTGTCAGGGTAAGATTACTGTATAAAACGTCGTTTAGCTTATGATATAAGCCTTATACACTGCTTGACGCTCCGGTTTCGGCTAACAAAGTGACTTTGACCACAGGGTGCTTACCCCAAACAAATTAGAATTAGTAACCCTTCGTAAAAAAGAGATGGCGTGAGGAGTAAGATTTGTAATTTAAACGCCATGGTTTCAGTTAACATACTTCTAGGTGGCGCTAATCTTAGAATAAATCCTACATATCTTAGCGCCATCTCTTGGTATTGCAATTTTTGAAAAGATGAAAAGAGATGTTAATGGAAAGAGATACTGACAGAAAGAGAGATGAAATGCGGTTCAAATTCAATTCATAATCAATTCAATTAACTCGGGTTGTTACCGAACGCTCTGGGGTAATTTTCGCATCACTCGGAGTGATTTATTTTTCGTTGTCGAACATACCCTTGGTCATCACCTTACTCACACTGACAACCAACATGTCACGTTCACAGGACAGCAACGACCGAGTGGTCCCAGGGCAAATGGGCGAGCTGGTTATAGAGGCGTCCAAACTGACCATGTGCCAAGTCAGTGGCCTGAACGGGCGCGCGAAAACGGCTCAAATGTGCCTACGCGCCGCAAAGGCTACGTTGTTCCATGACCGTAAGTATTGTCACAGAAGAGATAATAGGTACTCCGTACAGAACGGCCACTCCTTTCCATTAGTGAGAGTTTCGAATGTTGTCTAAAGTAATTGCAAAACTATACCTGTTCCACCTGTTCAGAAAAATGCCAGGCATTAAATAATTGCACCATATATGACATTATACTCTATCCATGCTTAGAAGCAACTTGACAGCCAACCTAAAACTTCATAAAATCCACTTTTTAAACACTAGGGATGTTACCAAAACAATCGGAAAGAATCGAAATTGTATATTCAGTTGAACTAACAGAAGAGTTGTCATCGCCATTACTGCTATTAGCACTTAAAGATATTATTATTTAATTTTCAACCATAGTTAAGGTAACTGAAGATTCAAGAATGAAATTTTAGACATCTTTCTGATTCACAAATGTTTAAAGGGTGTATCGATTCTTTCGATTTTTATGAGCAATATCCCCTCACTAACAGGCTAAGATTGACATCTGTCAAGTTGCCTGTTATATTGGATACACTATAGGGGCACCACTGTGTATTTTGATTGACAAACCAATTAATCTCTCGCATTTCTGGCCAAAGTATACTTAGTTATTTTTTCCACCTTCATTCCAGCACTCATAACAGTACCGTCTGAGAAACCCTCGCTTCGTCTGTACGGAACAGACCTGCCTTCGAATCTGAAGGAAACCATCTACCCTTCCGGCAAGGGAGTGGTGATGAAAGAGCAAACCGTCAAGAGAGACATGCTGTCTCTAGCGCTGAAGGTTGAACCGCAGCCTGATCTACCCAACTTTAAGGTATGATATTATCAAGGCATTTTTAATAGACCTTTGCCTCCAAAGTATATTCTACCACAGGGTGCTCATCCTATGCAAATTAGAATTAGTAACCCTTCGTAAAAAAGAGATTTGTACTTTTAACATACTCCTAGGTGGCGCTAATCTTAGAATAAATCCTATATATCTTAGCGCCATTTCGTGATATTTGCAATTTTTCGATGGTGCTGCACCAAGCGATAATGGCCTGGAACTAAAAATAGCTTCCGTAGCATCTCAGTTTACACCGGTGTCATATTCTGTTCTAGGGCGTCTATCTGTATTAGTATATTATTATAGTATCTGTGATTCTACAGTGAGGTTATCTTCCCCTCATTGTGATATTTTGGCCCGTCCAATTAGCTTATGGGATAATCTCCATTAGATCCGCCAAATGTGTGAAGATATATCCCAAAAATAATTGTCCAAATGAATGATTGATTCGCAAAACCAACCTTTCATTGACGTAAATTCACTTCATTTCCATTTTTAACCGACTTACCAAAGGAGAAGGTTTACAATTCGTCCGGATGTTTTTTTTTATGTCTGTACCCCGATAGCGCCTAAACGGATGGACCGATTTGGAAAAATATTTTTTTGTTTCAAAGGGTTTACCTTCCCATTGGTCCCATTGACACCAGGTCAGGATCTGATGATGGGATCCTGGAGAAATCGAGGGAACTCTTCAAATATTATAGGCAGACCTATAGTGATTTTTGTGTTTTTCATAATAACTCGTGCAAATGCACATGGTAAGCATAATATTGTGATGCGGAACTGCTGATGAAGACCACATATGGCCACCAGATCTGCTCAATACTAGGTACAAATACAATGCGTGGCTGACGGGCAGGCAACGCATAGCCTAAACCGGTGGACATGAAACTTTTACAGGGGTTCCTTAGTAGCGTGGGGTAGCACTGATATGGGATTTGACAAAATTAATTCCCCAAGGGGGGGGGGGGGATAAGGGGTTACAGTTTGTATTAAACTCAATCTAATCAAATAGGGTTTGTGGAAGTCGGTTTTTTCTAAAGTTTACTTTTTGATTCAATTATAAGTTCCTTGGCGCCTGGATGCTGCGTGAAGGGGGGAGTAACATCTCTCTTTCTCACCTTCTGCGAAAAACAGAGGTGACCCCCTCCACGTCACGCTCAAATTCCAAGAATTTTATCATAACCTATAATACCAATGTCTTACCCAGAAAATCTGCCTAGCTCTCGGCATAGAGTCTGCTAGCTTACGCTATCGCGGGGCCAGCGGAGTGGCGTGGCTGACGCAACTGTTGGACGTGCTGAACGTATGCGACTACCCGGTGCCTGGATACCGGCCGTCCAACGTGCTCACTGAACTACATGCGCACGTCACTCATGCGCATGTCGACTACAGGTATTAGGGATACGCTTGCTTTGTACATGTGTCTCTTTCTCTTTTCTGTTGTTTATGCAATAAAATATAAACCTAAAGTTTGTGATGATGTCCTCTTCGCCAGGAAAACGAGCAGAAGGGACTCAAATAAGCTTTGACAACTCCATACTTTGTACGGAATGCACTAGTTTATGTAGTCTATTGATTTGTAAGTAATAATTATATGTATTGTACACATGGGTCTACTCCTACTCAGCAATCCACCTGTCTCATCACTATTTGGTTTGCTGGAAGAGATCTCTTATTAGAGATAAGCTCGCCTTTGTACACGTTTTCAATGTTTTTTATTATCCTATGTAACTGTTTGTGTGCAATAAAGAAATTATGAATTATGAAAGTAATGGCCGATTTAACCAACAATCCCTATCTGTTAGGGGACAGTTTATTTCCATTTAGGGGCTACCTAAGGGTTATTTTACTCTGACTTACGTTTAAGGGTCACCTAGGCTACTAAGGAACCCCTAACTGTTGGTGAAATTGGGCATAAGTCTATCCATTTTTGAACAGCCATCATTCCCCTCCCCAGGCCCCTCTACCTCCCCATCCGCACGCTCGTCTCGCTCGGCAACTTCAGCGTGTCCTCGAACGTCATCGCCGACACGAACACCTCCAGCCTGCGCTTCCTCGCGCAGGAGTGTGCGTTGTTCCTCGCGCACGTGCCGGGAGTCAAACCGAACGTGCCGCCGCCGCAAGACGAGGACGTGCCGCCGAGTATTAGAGACTATGTGTGCGTGCTCGATGTGGGGTTGTTCGAGTTGTCGCTGCGGATTGCTGATAAGGTTAGTGTATTATTTTAGCACTCAACAGCTTTTAGGAATTGCTTCCCGGCCTCGTGGCTGGTGTTAAACCGAACGTGCCGCCGCCGCAAGACGATGACGTGCCGCCGAGTATAAGAGACTATGGGTGCAGTTTGAGTTGTCGCTGCGTATCACTGATAAGGTTGGTGTATTATTGCGCTCTTATTTAAAGTAGCTTCAACCCCTTCACTCGCAGAAGGAGACCGCTCGAGCGACCGAACAATGGCGAACTATTGTTTTATAAGATGTGTCGGCGAACCAGTTACGACAAAATAGCAGATGCAACACCGTTATAAACAATGTGCCGAGTGTCGGTGATACTTGTGGATGTGTTGTGTACATTACCTGTACCCCTATAAATCTCCATCCATCTATGGGCACTTGGGCAACCCCCTCACACGCAAAAAAGGAGTATTCAAAAGCTAGCCAAATGTTGGTCTGGGTCACAGTCACGACCCTGTACTACCGTATAGCAAAAGTCTTGACGCTGATGTATTTTAAGGTAAACTAAAAAGCCAAAATAAGCATGACACTTTCTTTCCCATTCCATTTCCAGACGAACACAAACGGCCCGCACGTCGACCTCTCAGCCTCCAACAACGTCGTCAACCTCCACACGTGTTGGGACAGTGCGTCAGCGCTCTGCCGGCTGGTGACATACCTGGCTTGCGAGGGCGACCTGCAACTACCGGCTGATCCTGGTTCCAGGTCTGCCAGCCTCCAGGAGGACCAGGGACCTCTGCTGGGTGAGTGATGACGTACGACCGAGACAGGCCGAGTATTGGTAGAGAATTTATCTACTGGCTGTTCTAATAGCTGGCGTGTGAGGGTAACCTGCAAGTACCGGCTGACCCTGGCTGCAGGTCTGCCAGCTTCCAGGAGGACGAGGGGCCTCTGCTGGGTAAGTGCTGGGTCCAAGGGAGCTACGGTCCAAGGTTGAGTGCTAAGGAGGGACTAATGATGGACAAGTGTTGGGACAGTGCGTCAGCGCTCTGCCGACTGGTGACCTACCTGGCGTGCGAGGGTGACCTGCAGCTACCGGCTGATCCCGACTCCAGGTCCGCTAGCTTCCAGGAGGACCAGGGACCTCTGCTGGGTGAGTCCGAGAGATGCCGGCTCGAAGGATCATAATGGTCATATTGATATAACACGCTGTGGCATGTAGGCAGTGGTCAAGGGCTGGTTTTAGGCCCAAAGCAGCTTGTGTATTTTCTTTTCGCATATGAAGAACATAGGAGGAGGCATAAACACGTGTCGTTGGGGTAGTTCATATTAAAAATTCAAAATCAAAATGGCGGGTTATTGGTGTGTTTCAGGTTTGGACGAGCATCCTGATGAGATTCGAGAGTTGTCACCGAGTGAGATACAGCAAGTCAACGACCTGATGGCCGAGGCGATGAAGGAGAGTCCGAACACTACACGTAAGTAAAATACTAACAGAAGCAATATTTGCAAGGTTCCCAATAAACGATACAGGTTTCGAAATCACCTTGAGAAAGAGATTATCCAATGGATTATAAATAGGTTGTTGTTTTGGGCAAAACTTTTGCTCTATATTGTATTTTACTATTCCGATACCTTTTAAATTAATAATTGTTAAAGGCAATAGGCAAACATTTACAGCACGGCGCCTTTGTTTTGGCACGTCAAACGCCGAGTATCATACTCGAGGCACCTCGGGTCCCGTCCTGTCGTGCCAAAACCAAGGCCCCGTACTGTACTTCAGATTAACGTTTAACCGCATCCGGTGTGATGCGTCACAACACAACACGTCAGACAAATGCAAATCGGGCTTTAAAAGCAAGCGTTACTTGAATTTGCAATGTATTACTTGTGATATGTCAATACAGAGACCTAACCCCATTGCAGTGGAAGACGACGAGCCAAACAGCTCGGCCGAGAAAGACGGCGTCGAAATATTCTTCTTTCCCGACGAGTCAAGCGTCAAGAAACACCCTGAAGATACAGAGCTGGAGTTCGAGGAGTACCACATCGCGTCGTCGGCGCCGGATGAGGAGACGACGGCGCAGGTGGCGCGGGAGTTAGGGGATCCGACTGTGAAGACGGAGGTACCTAAGCGGAGTAGTCAAAAGGTATTATTATTATCAAACACAGATGTTAGATGTAAATTGTAGTGCCCTTACAGGGTTCTTTGTTGGATATAATTTTGTTAAAGTGTACCACAATGACGCAATAAATATATGAGTATGAGTATTATACGGTTATACAGGGTGTAACAGAAAGGTGTAGTCATATTTTAAGCGGTTGATAGGAACGTCATTCTGAACAACTTCCACTATGACACCGATTTGATTAGAGCAACTTAATTTTTTCACCATACAAATCAGCTGAACGCCGCCCTGCGCCAGGGCCAAAACCTATCGAGGAATGAGAAATAAAGTTGCTCTGATCAAACCGGTGACATAGTGAAAGTTGTTTAGGATGATGTCCCCTTGAATGAATCCCTTAAATATGACTACATCTTTCTGTTACAATTTAATATGTGGTATTTACTGCCATTGTGATGAAATGTTTTCTGGCTAAGGAACGTCTGGACTATCAGGGTGCATTTAAATCTAACAAACAAAGAGCTAGAGCTAGAGAAACAGCATTGATTCTTGATTATTTGGTGTAAACGAAAGCATAGCACAGCATTCCTTAAAATCAAAACATACGCAGACAGAACAACGAAATAATTCTTTTATGTCTGTTTACACTTAACTTCAATAGAGTGGGCATAGAACGAGCATGCCTCCTGATTGGGCAGAAAGAAATAGTTTTATGTCGGTATTTTTTAGGTTTTTTATTTTTTTCGTGTGCACGTCTAACAGACAACACAAAACAATACAGAGAAGTGGTTTACAAAAGCAAGCTTATCTTATTTGTTAGATATTTTATTCAGCAGCGTTCCAGCGAAGGCAGCAACACGGACGATGAATACTGCATGGTGGAAGGCGGCGGCGCGGACGCAGAACTCGCGGCGCCCGTGGTACGCTGGTACGGAGCGCCGCCCCCGCTGATCGATAACCACTTCACCGTACCCGCGGCCAGGAGTGATGTGCTGAATCGGCCGAAGAGCTTCCCTCTACCCACACTAAGGTACCTTGACTATGACTACAGTCTCAGTGCATAAGTTGTACGATCCGTATTGATGTACAAAAATAATCAGGGTCGGTCCAGTAGTTTCCGAGTTACACGCGGACAAAAATTCATACTTCGTACTCATTGATAACTACTTTACCGTGCCTGCGGCTAGGAGAGATGTGCTGAATCGGCCGAAGAGCTTCCCTCAACCCACCTTTATAGTTGGAACACATAAATTGAAAGATCCGTAATGTTGTGTAAAATAATCATGGAAATCGGTGCAGTAGTTTACGAGATATACGGGAACAAACATACATAGTACATACACTTTACAACCACGGTGAATCGTGCCCGCGGCATGGATTGATGCGCTGAATCGGCCCAAGAGTGTCCCCTTGCCCAGCTTGAGGTACTGTAGTTGGAAATAATAATAAAAACATAGAAATCGGTGCAGTAGTTTCCGAGATATAGGAGAACAAACATACTAATACTAGTGAAGCACGACGCGCGACACTCAGAGATTTTTTGGGTGTGTGTTCCGATTTCTCAAATGTTCATGTGCTTTTCAGATACACGCTTTGCGAGATGAGTATAGTATGGCACATGTTCGGTGGCAACGACTTCCCACTGCCGGGCGAGGCCGCGCCCGCGCCGGGCAAGAAGGTTTCCATTAGCGACGACCAAGGGACTAACAAGTTAGTACAATTAGATGCGTTTGTGGCACTATTTACACCTCCATTAGTCATGACCAAGGGACTAACTAACAAGTGAGTAGACGGTGCTGGTTGCACTGTACAACGATCGAACGATCTTTTAGCTTGCGGTGACAGGTGGAATTAACGTTTGATGACAGTTGCGTAGAACTAGCGCCCCACTGTAGACCTCACCTCTAGTGGCAAAAGATCGATGGTAGACTATGATACAGTGCGGTAAGAGATGTATTACAGAGTGATGGACAAGGTTTGGCCAGCATCGAAATGAAAACAACATGGCGTGACGCCCTTTCTTTATGCTGAGACGCAGACCACCCACAGAAAAGATGTTGTAAGCCCTGATTCAGATGATTCGGTGACATTTCTAATACTGCGGGGAGAGCTAAACGTTGCACCTAAAAGAGGTCTTTACAATGTCCGCCATTTTGAAAAGATGAAACCGTCGTATTTTTTTTACAAAATGGCGGAGGTATGCTAGCTGGTTGGCTTACAGAAAACCCTTTTAACACTAGACGTTGCATATTTCACGCTACTCCCTAGACGCAGCCAAGACTACGAGCCCTACAGCCGCACCTCAGCGCGTCTCGGTCGCGGCGTTCGCTGGACGCCCGGCGCCGAGCGCGTCTCGCACGAGCAGCCGAGGCGAGCCGAACAGTGGCGGAGGCACCCGAAGACGAGAGATACGGGAACCAGCGTCGCTCTTACTGCTAGCAAGGTGTGCATGTGCAACTTACGGATTATGTCTGTGTTTTGATAGTTCTTTAAATATTTATTCACCGTTACCGTAGACTGTCCGGTAAGTAGCGCACTAAGAGCGAATTTTACCAACAAAGAGTAACTTTTCGAGAGTATCTTCTACTTTTTCAAAGAATGACCTAATTTTGAACTGTCATTGTCATACAAATTATCGCCGGGATAGTTATTTTCGCATAACTTTTTGTCGGTAAAATCCAGCCTTAAACGAACAACGAACTTGCCGACACAAAACTCGAGTGATGGCGGAAACACCCGAATTTGCCTGAACCCTGGTGACTTTTCACTAATCCGTGGCCGCTGAGAGAATGCGATCCTGACACATGTATATGTCCATGTAAGATAGAGCGAGGGTAGGTACCTAGCAAGTGAATGAGACACTGGTAAAACTAGAGGTAAAATTGTCGTACCGAGCCTCGCCTAATAAACCTACGTTTCCATCTCGACCATTGACATCCACAGATAAAATTCCAACACGAAACCTACCCGTCGGGCGGCTTGCACGCGTCGCGGCAAACGCTCGCGATCACCAAGGTTGAGGTGCTGGACCGACTGGCGAACAGCCACATCAACAAGCTGCTGAGTCAGTACGCGATGAAGGACGAGCCGGAACGGAAGAACGCTCATATGGTGAGTCAAGGTGGACGCCCACCTAGACGCGCCGCAGGAGCCGCACGCGCCGCAGTCATCGCAGTTTATAAATCTTTATAATGAAATCGTATGCAACGCTGCGCACCAATCCGCGCCGCACGAATCGCATTTCAGTAAAATGCTGTAGGTATACTGATTCCAGCAGCGCTTGCGGATGACGTCATCAGCGCATTCGATGCGTGCGGCGAGTGCGGCGCGGATGACGTCATCCGAATTCTGACATGTTACGACAGACGACAGCACTGTGCATGCGGTGCGTTCGGCTCCTGCGACGCGTTCGGCTCCTGCATCGCAGCTCCTGAGCGGCTCCTTCGGACGGTCCAGAGCGGTGGACAGCGTGGGCTCGATTGCTATTCTTGATAGAGTTCCTTATATTTGAAACCCAGCCAGCTACCGATCCTTGTCGGTGGTGTGCCAAAGCTGAAGGATTTTGTTCAGGACACACGAAATGGACTATCGAATAACTGGTTAAACATGGACATGGTTGGTGCCAGCCAACCCGCATGGGACAAGGCTATTTTCTTTTCGATCTGCAGTGTCGATGTGGTTTCATACATTCTAAACGCGCATTTGCTTTGCTGCATTGCAAAAGCCTAAAACGGGCTAACTCAAATGCCTGCCGCAAGGGCAATTTAGAATGTAAGCGTGTGTTATAGTGGAGCCCCCTGCTGAGTATGATTACACCGCTCCAAGCGGCTCCGTTTACTCACTAAAAGCGGGTTCTACTCACACACATTACACCTTAGATTGCCCCTGCGGCTAGCGTGTGAGTAGCCGGTAATATATTCTTACTTATGCTCTACTGTTTTTTCCAGCTGGTCATAAAAGCCGTCCATCTGCGACCGGATCCTACGCTGGCTGCTCAGGAGTGTTGTTTGAAGGTAAAGTGCTTATTGATCATGAATAACCTCATAAAACTAGACCATGTATGATAAAATACCTGTCATCTCTTATGACTGCAATTTTGCCTGATCTGTTACAGCGGACGAAGATGTTAAAGTGGTTTTTTTCACAGGTGTCGCTGTTGCCTCTACGGTTTAACATTGATCAGGACACTCTCGGTTTTCTCGTCAGCTTCTTCTCGAAACTTGGTACTGATGAGCCAAATGGTGAGTACCGAGTATTTGAGATGTTAGCTAATAATCGTGATTTCATACTAAAAGCTAAAGCAACAATACTCGTATATCGGCGATACAAGTTTAACTTAATACTGGTCTCCGGATTGTATGGTCTAACCCGTAGTTTACGAGATTATCCCACACACTCGAAGTAGTTGTTGAAGTTATGAGTTAAACCAGAATTATTGCTGGATTACTATTTATCGATGTGAAGATTAGCTATAAAGCTAAGTGCAACATATTGTACTGAGTGAATTTTATTTAAACTCCAACGTACATCGTCCTTTACTAAAAACATACCAATGAATAAATTCTAATCACAATTAACAAAATGCGAAAACTCCATTTAGTGGCTGTCAAAAGTCTGGTACAAGTCCCACTTACGTCCATTTGCAATAATCTATCTGTCCATGGTTTTCACATTACTAGAGCTAGATTTGACAGTTGCGCTATGGAAATTATGTCAAATTTGACTATCTATCTGCAGATTGAGGATAGATATGTAGTATATTGCAAACGGCTGTAAGTATCTAACCTATTTAACCCTGTCACTAGCGAGATTTATCCCTATAGGTGCCATCATCCACGAAGACGTGTGACGTAGCTATTTGTATCTTTCTTTTTCATTGGGGCACTCTGCTGAAAGACAAAGATGTAAATACGTCACGCGTCTTCGTGGATGGCGGCACCTATACGCATCATTCCTTTCCACCAGACGACGACACAAAGTCCCTCAGCGGTGCGTCCTGTTCCTCGGGCGGGTCCCGGCAGAGCACGCCCACGCACCGGCCGCCCGTCATGAGCGTGGGCAAGGGGCTGCGCGACCCGCCGCCCACGCCCACCTCGCTGGGCGACGCCGACGCGCTCGACCTGCAAGACTCACGTGAGGGACCGCCCGCTTGACTGGCTTACTGAGTTTGACAAGTGGCGTTAGGGTTGACAGGTTTTCTGATTTTGACAGGTGGCATTAGTCTTGCTTGACAGGTGACATCGGTCTTGAGATTTTGACAGGCGACATTAGGCTTGACAGGTTTCCTGATTTTGACAGGTGACACTTTTGTCTTTACAGGCTTCATGATTTTGACAGGTGACACTTGGTCTTGACTGGCTTCCAACCTTCTGTTCCGCGACGAGCTATCAGTGCTATCATCGCTCACGTGACGTCACGACCATCATGACCGTTCCGAATGGGAAATCACGACCACCGGCGTCTATCACAGATATCCATTCGGAACGATAAAACGCGACGGTAGACGTCGACACTGACAGATGTCAAACCATTCTAACCAAACTTTTGTAGAATAACAATTCAGATCATCGTTTTGAGCTGGTTTTGATTGAAAGTGAGTGAGAACAGGCTGCGGCTGAGAAATACTAATAATACGACTTCAGAAATGAATTAAAGTTATAAACAAACAAACTTTTCACCGCCGCCGGTACAGAATGACAGCTGTCACTTTGACCGATCTATCAGTGCTCACGCTCTCGACGATGGTCGTCGATGGTCGATGATATCCCAATATGGCGGAGTTGATGATGTCATTCATGACGTCATGGCAACCATTTTGAGATATCGTTGTCACGTCAAAAACTGATTGGGAATGGCATTGTAGACGCTGTAATCGATTATGGCGCCGATGGTCGATGTTACGGAACGCGGCGCAAATGTTTACAAGTGACATTAGTCTTGACAGGTGTCATTACTGTTGACATTGTTTCTGACTTTCGTTGTGTCGATTTCCATTTGTTTACGATGTGTTGAATATCCAAATAAACTACTTGTGTTTATAAGTTACGGGCTGTAAAAGCCGAAATCTCCTGGGTGACGTTGTATCTTTGCCAGCGTATCTAAAACATAATTCTACGCGTGATACCTTCAATATCTATGCTACTATCTAAATTACCCTCTTTTCCTCCCACAGCAATCCTCACCAACGAGGAACCACTAATGGAGACGTACGAAGCGGAGCGGCTCGTATCCGAGAACCTTATCCAACTAGAGGAGGATTTCCAGCGCCTAGGAGTCGGGCAACAGAAGCCGGCTGCGAGGCAACCTGATGCTGAGCCTCATGATGACTCGCCGCTTTACTTCAGGTAATACGCCCATTGATTCACCTATAGTCTATTCGTGATAAGGACGCAGTAAAGTCATCACTGTCCGGCGGCCTAGCCACGCCCCGTAACCAATCAAATCGTTTCCAATTATCAAGCCAAGTGCACAATAACCAGTTGAAGGCAAACTTTCGAACGCAAAGGTTGTGTCCTGTCATGCGAGTGTGTGTTAACAGATTTAAATTTAAATTTCACTGCATTCTTACCACGAATAGACCAGTTTTAAGTCAGTGACGAAACTGACGCCCAGTTTCCTGGGCGCTGATTAAGTTAACAGGTTGGTTAAATTAGTTTCGTCCGATCACGTCCCGCCATTTTGAATATCAGTGGTACGTGATTGGCTGAGGCGGATTTTAAGATTTTTAAAACGCAATTTGTGCATCCCCCTTCCTCTTTTCTCTCTTTCCCTACGATCAGTAAAGGTAGAGTAATAATAAAAATAAAATATGTTAAATTCCAGGTGTCGGTTTATATTACTTCGCCAAGTACGCGCCAAGTTTCTTTGGCTCGGAGCGAGATGTCACGTCTTTCTCTTACCGCTTATGATGTGTGATAATTTGGCAATCTTCTTCTTGGGTCCTCTAACTCAAACTCCTAGAGGAGTTTACATGTTGGCTTCGGCCTTCTGTCGGTGATTAGCGGCCTCAACTATTTCACGTTCGCTAAGTTCGTCAGAAATAATTGTCCGCCAAGATTTTGGTCGCCCGAAATTAGCAATAATAAATTAGTAACCAATGCTTCGCCCCACAGACGCGTTGTGTTCGCGCCCGAAGTGCCGATTCGGCTCGACTACGTGGGAAAGCGCGTGGACTTGTCCGCGGGGCCGGTGGCCGGACTACTGATGGGCCTCGGCCAGCTCAACTGCTCCGAGCTGCGGCTGAAGCGGCTTTATCACAGGTCAGTCATAGGCCTCGTCCAAGTGATTGCGCGATGACTAGGGCTTAAGACGGCGCCTTAAGCAAAAACAGCCTTTAGTAAAACACAAATCGCTGGGTATTAATTGCTGTACGTTATTTCACTAGCTTGTTTATCACGAGTGTCAGCGTGACTTCGCTTTCCCATAAACGTACTTTTATTAATTTTGCTCGATAGAAAAGTCTCTTGAAGTTGCCAGAAAATCTGTCTGTCACAATGTTTTATTTTACAATTTCGCACTGCATCTGAATTTGTGTCCTTGTTATTTATCTAATCATTATAAAAATGGCACAGTATATTCCTCAGTTAGACTTGCTTAGCTTGGATTTAACCTTTTTAGGGTTCCGTACCCGAAGGGTGCCAAACGGGACCTTAGTACTGAGACTTAGCTGTCTGTCCGTCCGTCCGTCCGTCTGTCTGTCACCAGGCTGTATCTCATGTTATGTATTATGGACCTAGAAGTCCGAAATAAAGAAAAATTGATAATTGAATTGATTGACATGTTTTCACAGCATTTTTTTAGGACGTTAAATCCACACAAATTCAAGTTACTTGAATTATTATAAGTTATTAGCAGTGATTGGATATTCGGATGCATATTTACTTTAAGTTAGTTTTTAGCTGTAAAAGTATGGAATTATAATTTATCTAAAAAAATACCGGGTAAAAGTTCTTCATCTCTATCTTGGTCCGCTCCTCCGCAGGCACGGCCTCCTCGGCCTAGAGCGGCTGGTGAAGTGGGCCATCCACGAGTGGCTGGCCGACATCAAGCGGCACCAGCTGCCGGGGCTGCTCAGCGGCATCGGGCCAATGCACTCGCTGCTGCAGTTCGGTGGGTATACCTTATTTACAGTGATATAATTCGCTAAGTTAAAAAACTTACAAAAAAACGACTTCATGACTTGGTCCTCCCCGCTTGTTTTACAGTGTCGTCTATATTCCTACCCGAAAACAAGCCAACAAAATCTGTCTTACAGTGAAGTCCATACGTATTACATAATGTAAACCAATATGCGATCCTAACAGCCAGAATATATCTCGTGACAATGACTATAAACATCGAAAAGTCACGAAAAATCTGGATGTAAACGAAACCTAACTAATGGACCGATTCCTGATTTTCAAAAAATTGCACCCAACTATTGGGCTTCCCTTTTGAACAATGTTCCTCAGTCGACTGGAGTAGTAGTGGGAGGGATGAATGAACATATAATAACATACAACCGAATTGATACCTCCTTTTTTGAAGTCGGTTAAAAAGTAAAGACGAGATGGCAACCGTGGCTTAACGAATGTGACTGAAAACACTTGTGGTAAAAGTGTGTCATCCATCACACTATGCCGCTGACAAATGTAAATGTAAATTACATGGCACATAATAATACTCTTTTTTTTTTCACCCTGACATGTTCAATTTAAGAATTGCCCCTGTTTAGTTATAGTTTAATATTGATAATTTGTAAATATTTGTACACCGTACTATACCGTAAAATACACTGCACTAATTTAAAGTAGGTATTATAAAAAAAAACACCACATAAACTGTATTACCACCACCTGTATTTAAGCAAATAACCGATTTGAAATTGAAATTTGAAATTGAAATTGGCAACTCTTGTGTCAGAGGTAAAAGTGTATCAGCAGCACCCCGTAGCTCTCGGGACTACACTCGTAACCATTTCTCTAGACTTTTAAGTGGAAGTGGGCAGGACACTTTGGCGAGGCGAAGTGATGACAGGTGGAGTAGATCCCTGACCGAGTGGTGGCCGAAAGGGGTAAAGAGAAGCGTGGGGCGACCGGCAGCCAGATGGGTCGACGACATTACGCATATTGCGGGGAAGACCTGGATTCGATTGGCAGGACCGGATAGGTTGGCACAAAGGGAGGAGACCCAGCAGTGGGCGAAAACAGGCTGCCGAAGTTGATAATTATGAAACCCAGTGGGTAAATGTTTTAGTCCCGACATGGACGAGAGAAGCCGCAGAGCGCACGAAATAGTCGATTGGGGAGGCATATGTCCAGCAGTGGACGCAAAAATGCTGAACAAGCAGAAATGTGGGTTGATTGTTTGTCTGGTTCCCCGCAGTGACCGGCATCCGCGACCTACTCTGGCTGCCAGTGGAGCAGTGGCGCCGCGACGGCCGCCTCGTCTACGGCCTGCGACGCGGCGCGGCGTCGTTCACCGCGCGCACCGCCGTCGCGGCGCTCGACGTCACCGCGCGGATACTGCACGTGATACAGGTGAGCCTAGGTGAATCGCGATGTAGGACTGTATGGAAATTCGTCGTCTTACGTCAGCGCCATC